>CM033643.1:28257348-28275740 GCA_019512145.1 Engystomops pustulosus | reverse complement strand
CAGCCTCCAGCTTTACTAAAGCAGCATCTAAGGACATAGTGGGATATAATAATCTTTTGGGTCCTTTTCCAATGTTGTGTTTTCACTTTTTACTTCCTGCATTTCAAAAAACACTTTTCCGTTTACAGCATCATAGAAGAGCTTGTTATCAGAAGGAAAAATTGTAATTCATAACAGCACAATTTATAGCGAACCTGTCGCCAGGAACGTGATTTTTACCTGGTGACAGGTTCCAATAACATATGTTCTATGCTGTACTGATTTTAAAAATGCCTTTGTCAGCATTCTGAATCATTTCAGTAGTTCATATAAGTTTAATTCACATTACTTGGTTCCCTGCCAGCAGCGTGTGGTGAGTCCAGGTGAGGGGCAACTGCAGCCTGTGTGTACTGTGAATAAACAGGAAAAGTTTTTCTCAGCTCACCTTCATCCCGAGAGTGTATGTGCCTGTGCTGTGCCTCCTCAGTCTCCTTATGTATTGCATCTTCACCTCCACACCATCCCTTCCTCTGTCAGCTCACTGCACATGACAGAAAGTGGGGAGGGGTGAGGGAGCTGCATGTGGAGAGGAGAATGACACAGACACACATAGGGTGCAGCTGCCCCCTCCCCCAGGACTCACAACACACTGCTGGCAGGGAGCCTGGTAATGTGAAATAAACTTATATAAACTACTAAAATGATGCAGAATGATAACAAAGACATTTTAACCCCTTAACGCTCTGCGCCGTAGCTCTACGGCGCAGAGGTATAAGGGATGTATGAAGAGGGCTCACGGGCTGAGTCCTCTTCATACAGAGGTGGGGGGTTTTGCATTTTGCACAAAACCCCCACCGCCAATAACCGCGGTCGGTGCTTGCACCGATCGCGGCTATTAACCCTCTAAACGCCGCCCGCGACTTTGCTCCTCTCTTACATCATATAGATCCCCTGTCATACATCATATAGATCCCATATCATACATCAAATAGATCCCCTGTCATACATCATATATATCACCTGTCATACATCATATAGATCTCCTCTCTTACATCATATAGATCCCCCTGTCATACATCATATAGATCTCCTCTCTTACATCATATAGATCCCCCGTCATACAACATATAGACCCCCCGTCATACATCATAAAGATCTCATGTCATACATCATATAGATCCCCTGTCATACATCATAAAGATCCCCTGTCATACATCATAAAGATCCCATGTTATACATCATATAGATCCCATGTCATTCATCATATAGATCTCCTCTCTCAAAAAATAAGCCCTTATATGTCCAAATTGCCAAAAAAATAAAGATTGTATAGCCAATAAAATGTGACAATGCATAATCTGCTCTGAATGGCGCAGTTTCCCTTTGATGCCCTGGCGTGTGCCCATACAGCAGGTTACCACCACATATGGGGTATTGTTATACGCGGGAGGGATTTGGTATCAAATTTTGTGGAGCGTTTTGGTATTTAATCCACTGAGAATTTGTACATTTTTTGAAAAACACATTAATTTAGCCAAAAAAAATGTACTTTCAAAATTGTATCCGATTTTGTTTTAACTTCATAAAAGTTGTTTTACGTACGTTGAGGGGTGTAGTTTCTATAATGGGGTAATTTATGGGGTTTTACTTTTATTTAGGCCTCTCAAAGTGATTTGAAACCTGAGCAGGTCCCTCAATAGCAGGATTTTGCGGTTTTTATGAAAATGTGAAAAATCGCACCTAACGTTCAAAGGCCCATAACATCTTACAAAAATAAGAGTATGCATAAAAAACCATACCCACATAAAGTAGACATTCGGTTAATGTTAGTTATTAAGTTTTTTTGCTGTTATGACTATGTGTGGAAAAAGTAGAACATTTTGAAGTTCGAAAATCGAGAATTTTTCCAAATTTTCACCAAATATCTGATTTTCTCATAAATAAATGCAAAACATACCACCAAAATTTTTGCAACTAACATGAAGTACAATGTGTCACGAGAAAACAATTTTAAAATCACTTGGCTATGTTAAAGCGTTTCAAAGTTATAACCATTTATAGTGACACAGGGCAGATTTGAAAAAATGGGCCGTGTCAGGAAGGTGAAAAGTGGCTTTGGCGTTAAGGGGTTAAATCATATCCACTATTAATGCACCTAATGCAGGTTAGCCAATGGTGAAATTGCACCTGCTAAATAAAGTAATTATGGCCTCTTGACTGTGTTACGGATCTTTCCACCTTTAAACATTGAGAATGTTGACTTCTTCTAAACAAAGTGCAAATGCTCTCATAAATATCTTCTACGATGATATAATCTTGCCCTTGTACCCATGTCCTCTATATAATCCTTTCCAGGCTGCCAGATGTGAAGATTCTACATATTTTCATACAGTAGAAATGAAACTACTAAACTAAACATAGAAATGATGTTTGTTTTTCTTTGTAACTTTACCACATTAAATTCCCATGTGACATAATGAGATAAATCACTAACTTGTGAAAGAGACAGCAAGGAGCTGTATATACGCCCTCGACACAAAGAAAAATGTGTTCTCAGACCAGTTTTCCCTCTTTGCAGTGGGCCATGCCAGCTTGTTACAGACAAAATATCTTTGCCAGGAAAAAGAATTTTGCTATGACAACAACAACGGTAGTTAAAGGGAATACAATCCGGCTGTAAATTGCTGCCAAGTTAAAAAGTAAAAAAAAAAAAGTTTACTGACAATTGTTGCCGGGATTTCTCCCACCCCCAGATTGTGTGACATCACAGCTCGTTACTCGTCATTCCAGGATAATTGCTTTAAAAACAACCACTAGTATTAGCAATAAACGCCTTAAAGGGGTTGTTGCAGGAAGAGCATAAAATAATCCGAAAATAATGGCTACCTATGTACAAGAACCCCTGTGGTACTTTACGTATTGGAGAGTAACACGTCTATTGACGTACCACCATATGTTGTAAAAAAAGAAGTTTTATAAACGTTCCGTTTTCGTCAGTGAATTCCATTTTTCTCAATTAATTGTTTATTTGTATATTTATTTACCTATATGCACTTGGATGATGACCCAAAGGGCCCTTATACACATTTTATAGGCCGAAAGAAGACCAGTACTTCTTAGATGCAGGACCATTCTATATTAAGCATTTAAGCCATAGACCTTTTCATGTACAGTACTAATTGTGTACTTGTTTTTAACATTTTCTATCTATACATCTGTAATTAAGTGTTTTATAACATTTTTATTTATTACTTCATTCTTTTAATTGCCCCCAAAAAATGTACTATTATATGGATTATTTTTAGAACTTAGCACCCAGTGCGAAACACATAGGGGCAAATTTACTAAGGGTCCGCGGGCCGCATTTCCGATTTGCGCCGCATTTAACAGGGGTTTTTGGCGTGCATGATCGGATTTTGGCGCTGACTTTCATGCGACACAAATTGAAGGGCCTGGCCGTCACACAACCCGACTGATTCGGACTAAGCGCGCAAATTGAAAATCAAATTGTGTCGTGTGACATGCACTCACATACACCGGGAAGAAGATGGTGAATTCCGGCGGACATGAGCGGGGAAGCGACACATGCAGGATATCGGGCGCACCATATTAGTGAATCGCGCCGGACTTCATCCTCGTCGGACAACGCACCTCGGGGATCGTGACAGGACCGGGTAAGTAAATGTGCCCTGTAGTCTTTTATTGTGCACCTTTTAAATAAACAAAATTCACCGTGACAAAAACGGAACATGCCAATGCCCTTTAAAAAACGTCCTTTTTTACGTCCTGGTATGTCAATAGGTGGCTACTCTCCAATTCGTTGATACTGAACGCCCCAGAGGCCATCGGCAACTCCAGGGCCGGACGAGGCGGCGACAATATATACATGTGTATATAAAATTGATAACCAGAGTTGTGCCTGCAATCAGCACAATCATTCAAGGTTATAGTAGAAGACCTCTATTTTAAAAATCCACATAACATCAATAAGGATAATCTTGCGCTAGGTTGCGCTATTCTCTTTGTTCTCCCCTTTTCTTTCCCCCCTCTCAAGCCTGTGGTACTCTGTAATATTATATTTTTCCCTTAACATCTGCAGCATGGTTTGGGGATGTGTGGCTAAGTGTTATTTTAAAAGATTGCCAGGGGTTTCTGAAGCCCCCATTCATGTTTAAACAAAATAATCCTGATCTTCCAATCTTGAATGCTCTCTATTACTTCCCTGAAATCGAATCCTTTTGTTCTTAGGCGAGGTAAGGTGTGATCGGAGATGTCAGGTTTTCCTCTCTCCATTCAGAGGAACTGAACATGTATGTTTGTAGGGGCCTTAAAAGTGTAAGAAGGTCACCCTTGACACTCAATGCCACAGATAAGGAGGTGGACACTGGGCTTCTTCATGAACTAAGGGCACAAGGCTTAGTGGCTACATTGGCCTGACTTGACTTATGGCCATGGAGAACTCTTTTACCCTGGATGTCTTAGCCACTAGCAAATCTGCATCAGTGATCAGTTTCCGACGATTTTAGGTTCTATAACCAGACCCAAATCTTCTCATAGACATGCATGGCAATAGGGCGACCTACAGTTGCACTGAACACTTCTTAGTGCTCGCTACACAATGCACGCCAATTATCCTTCATCCATACTTTGGCATATTTAATATATCATCTGCACTTAAGACTAAGATCGACTTCCGCCAGCTTTAAAAATAAATGCATCAAAATCGTCTAAATAGTAGCCGTACGTAATGATACCAAACCCAATCTGTAAAAGTACAGAGGACAGATTACACCTCTCCACTTGTTTGAATCTACATGAGCTGCATGGGAAATATGAATGGGCAGTGTTGCACCTGCTTGCACTGCGTAGCCTCTCACGTTACAGGACCTCAATGCATGAAAGCATGCAGGCAGGGTAATAGGGTCATTCACTGCTCATGAGGAGGAACAAATTCATCTGACTGACTTTGACCACATAATGACTGTCATTGACAGATGGGCTGGTGGTATAAGTATCTCAGAAACTGCTGATCTCCTGAGATTATCACTTACATTGTAGAGTAGTATGGGAAATGATGCAAAAAACATCCAGTTTAGTGGACATTTCGTTGACAGAGATTTATGCTCAAGTTATCATAAAGGTGCACAAATTCTAATAACCATGTGTTATAACAATGGTATTCAGAAGAGCAATCGCTGAAGACATGTCCAACCCGGAGATGAATGAGCCAGCAAAGTACCTGGGACTACAGTGGTCCCAAACCAGAAAGTTAAGAATTGGAAATGTGTTGTCTGGTCTAACAAATCTTGAAAAGTGTGATTAGCAATAGATATGAATCTATTGATGTGTCCTGATGGGTTGGTGTGAGGATTCTTTATACAAAAGGAAACTAGGCCTTCTTAATTTCACATTGTACTATTCAATAGTTTATTTTTTGCAGGAAAAAATTTACTGAAGCTAGTTCCAAAAATCTAACAAGTACTACAATGGCTGCATGGCCACCACATCAAAATCCCATAGAGAAGCTTACTGATTAAAGGAGTTCTCAAGGATCCAATATCAGGATAGGGGGGATTCTCGGGTTCACAGTGTTTGGGGTGCACTTTCTACTTACTGTCCATTTGTTACATGGTCTGTTTGCAAATCAGTTTCCTAAAATAATCATCCTGTTGTATTATGAGCAGAAAGGGCTTCTACTAGGTCCTGGAAAGGTACCAATTGTGACACAATAACCTTTAGTTATATCTTGGGTCTATCAGTAACTTGAATGGCTGTAACGGTTTCCTGAGATCTATCAGACCTTTAAATCAGATCTGATTCACTTTTGACCATTTCCTCCTTACAAACTGCTTTAACGTGATATGTGTATAAGCTTCTCTTACTGTAATATAGATCTTAAAATTTTCAATATTACCGTATTTTTCGGACTATAAGGCGCACAAAAAATCCTTAGATTTTCACAGAAATCACAAGGTGCGCCTTATATATGAACCGTACTTACAGACAACAGCTGCTTTGAACTGTGCACAGGTCTGCCACCTGCTGGTAATTCATCCTTATAATCAGGTGCGCCTTATAATCCGGTGCACCTTATATATGAACCTAGACGTTTTAGCAGGCATTTATTAATGGTGCACCTTATACAGCGGAGCGCCTTATAGTCTGAAAAATACTGTAATATAATATTTTAAATATTAAAGGGGGTATTCCCACAAAGACAAGATTCTTAATAGGATTAACAAAAATACGGCATTTCTCAGATATTAGTTCGACTTGTATTAGTCTTGGTGTTTACAATTTTTGTTGCCCCTGGATCTGACCGTAAATCTTATGACTATAGTCAGATTCTTCTCATGAATAGCTTCTCTTCTCTGCACACTGCAGTGCTCTCTGCCTTCTGCTCTTCCCCCCTGCATTACAAGCCCAGCTCAAACACAGGTACTTCCTGCTGTCAAGCAGCGTGCAGAGACTTACTCTTCAAACTAGACAGATATGTTCTTTATTCAGGAGGCATATAGAGTTGACTCTATGTGTGTTATAGGTGAGTTAGCAGAGCTGATCTCATCTCTTATCTCTAATCTATCTCTCTTTTTCTATTTGTCAGATACTAGTACAATGTTCAAAAGGTAAATAAAAGTGTAGATAAACCCTGTACCCTGATAATCTAAGCACATTGTCAGCACACAGCATCTCATAGCACAGAGGAATCATGAAATATCTGCTTAGAGAGGGGTGCCCCTACACTTACCATATTTACCACAGAGAAGAAACATGAATCCCCCCTCAGTTTTCCTGGATGGGGATCGAGGCAGGCAGAGGGCAGGACTGTGTATTCTTGCCGCAGTAGGACATGCAGGGGGAGGGGAGACCTGTTCTGCTCCTTGTAACAGCCTGTGAATCAACAGCACTGAGGGAATCGGTAAACACCCTCCTAGAGCCCTTCTGGCTCATTAGCATAATTGTAAAAGTTGATTTTAGAAAGAAGGAGGCTATGGATAACAAATATTAAAGAAGATTACCACAGTCATGCCTGAATCTACAAGTTGGGCCTCATGCACCCGAACTTATGCTAGCTCGGCTACAGTCTGGATGAGCAAAGGGTGAGCGCTCCTCGCCCCTCGTTTCTCTATTGAAAGCTCAGTGGCCCACCCCATAATATGTCAAAATATAGGATATGTCCTATATCTTTCTGTGCAGCCGTCTGGCTTGGTCAAGGTGGAGTGAGACACCGTGCACTTACCGCACAATGACTGGGTGTCATAGACGTCTATGGGGGCCGTGATCCAGCTGCAAATTGTGCAGCTGTATCAACAGCTACCATATGTACGCCTTAGCATACAACCAATTTTGACTGATGTGTCCTCCTGGCATAAGTTTAACTCCTTAACCCTTGGAGCTGCTAGTACTGCATGAAAAGGGCTCACAGGGTGCATTTTTTTTCCAGCTTCCCAGTACACGGCAGGGAATAATAAAATACGTCACTGAGAAGTAAAACTTTCAGAAAATAAGCCCTCACACAGTTCTGTACAGGGATAAATGAAAAAGTTATACGTAAAATATGCTAAATCTGCTCTTCATACAATCCAAAAACATCTTCATGTAAATTGGTATCCTACGTAACTGAGCCCCAGTGGTGCACAGACGTTGTAGAATACACTTAACGCTACGTGAATACTGGGTCACTGGTAAATCAATCATATATGCAATGATTACGATGGAGGGACTTTGCTCTCTGAAACGCAGCTATATTCAGTAAGCCGCTAATACATACTGCTCAGTGTTTAACATAATCTCTCAGAGGTTTACCCAAGGTCTTTAATACCACGGGGGGAAAGACTTCAAATGAGATCCTGACGGAGCATGTCACTTGACAGATGTGGAAAAACCGTCTGAGACCAAAGAAAATAATTCCTATGAATTCCTTATTGCAAATCTGCTCAGACTTGGGAGCACCTAAGATTGTACAATCTATAATTACCTGAAAGCTAATAAGCTCTCATAACTCTTAAAGGAAATAAACATGCTTTTTGTGAGTTTCAGCTTATTTTAACCCTTCTATACTAGCTTTAAACAAGAAATATAAAGGTCAATATGGCATCTACACACAAACTATATGAACTGGATGGTAAGTGGCATGGGATGAGTGTAGCTGATATGGACAGCAGGCCGGGTTATCGTGCTAAGACCATTGGAGGGCCAGGAGAAGGAGCTCAGATGAAGATCTATTCATGGGAGTTGCATGTAAGGTCTCATGCACACGTCCGTTTTTTGAGGGCTATCCGTAAATAAGGCAGCATGGTATGGCCCCATAGACTTTTATGGTATGTATGGCTTTAAAAATGAGTTCCGTATGCATTCTGAATGCATACAGTGCGTTCTTGGGCAGTAGATGGTCTGTTCTTGCTGCGTTCTAAACACACAAGAAATGCATGCTTTTTTGCATGTTTAATCTGTGTTTAAATGGGTTCAATCTTTTTTTATTCATTTTTGGAAGTGTAAGCAGCTGTATTAACATTTTCACAACTGCTTAAACTTGCACAAATGAAGAAAAACGGATTCAAACCAGCCAAACGCATGGTAAACATGCAAAAATGCATGAGCTGTAAAACGCATGCGATTAAAAGCGCACCACGAACGGACCAAGAACGCACCGCGTGACTGCAACAGATCTAGCAACGTTCGGCCCGATAGAAGTCTATAGGAATGTAATAAATACAGATGGCATACAGAACACACAAGTTTGGAGCCATATGATATCCGTATTTTCAGAGTTGCCCGGGTGAAGGGTGAAGTGGATTTACATGGCGCATCGAAATGTTAATTTGCATATACATAAAATGGTTTTGTATTCAGGTCATGCCTGTAATTTTTTCATTAAATCCATGCTTATAGGATCCTGCACCCACAAGGCCATATTTTATATACTGTATCAGAGTCCCTTTAACATTCTATATATATAATTTTATATAATACGTGTACATTGATGTTTTACATTGATAACCATTTCAGTGATCTGGAAACTTTACATTTTTGATAATGCGTTACAGGAAGGAGAGGCATTCACAAACACAGGCTGTATCTATATATATACATATTTGGCTGGAAATGCAAACCAAAATAAAGCTAATGTTGTACAGACTACAGGATGTCCCTTTTAGGACTTTAGCAAAATGCAGAGATTTCTGTGGCCTTTTAATCTTTGCCTCTCTTGTGTAGATACATTGGCCATGTGCCATAGATCATCATTGTCCATACATTTAGAAGCTATGGATATTAAACCGTGTACATGTCCATCCATTAGTCTGGATAATTGCAGAAGATTCCATTATCCAGGAGCCAAAGACAATGAAACAAAAGGTGGAAGTTGTAATCCAGCCTGATTAGTGATCAGCTAGTAAAGTGCTTATGGATGATGATGGGGGTGTGGGAGGCTGGTGTACAAAATACTTGGGCTGAAGAGATGATAATGCTTGCCTGCGTAGACTAGAATGTAGGAGTGAGGGAGGATCTGAGTGTTTGTCTGAAGTAGGGAGTTTAGGCTCAGTTATAATAGCAATTGTGGGAGTAAGGGAGTTTGAAGCCTTCTCTTCGAAATAAGTCAAAGGTCATATAGCATGAAGGCTGGAGCTACACCTAGATTTTTCTTTGATCACATAACACATAAACAGGTTGTCAATTCACTGTCCATGGGAATGCATTGAGTACCTTCAAAAACTTTTCCAACTCTCTGCAGCCTAAAGAGGTGATTTACCCTCTGTGTGTGCTGCAAGATTAATCAGAGGATGTGATCCTTTTACATGATCGTATGCTTGAGGATTTTGTGAGAAATAACTGGGCAGGGGGGTACCTTTTGGGCAGTCTCAATTGAGATTGATGGATAGTCCGTGAGAGTTATGTTCAGGGGGGGATATCACGAAGCAGGAGGAGGCTAGAGATTCAGGGGAAGGACGAGAGCTCTTATCAGTGCAGAGGCCGTTTTCATAACACGCGATAACTTCTGGGATGGTATCACACTTCAGTGTGCATATGTGAAATGCGAGTGGGGGGGCGGAGGAAGGGGGGAGGCTAGGGGCGGTGAGGGGGGGGGGGGGCGAAAAGAGGGGGGAGAGGGTGGGGTGGCGGGTGGGGGAGTGGGTGAGAAGAGTTTCGCCATCGCCAGTCGTAAAACTAGTTCGCCCGGGGCTTTCCGTGGTTTGCGCCGCGCGACAGTCTGGCATTCAAGCAGTCAGGAGCACTCCATTTATAGCCTGCTCGCTATTACCAAACACTGTCTTGCTGTTTAGTTTTACATTGGGAGGGAGTTCTTCAAGTGCTTCAAATTACAATTCAGCGTCCGATTGTGGATTTGTTTGTATGACTAACAATTCAACATGTGGGGTAAGGAAAAGTACGTGTCCTTGGAGTTGTTGGGGGTACATAGATATATTTATACCCACGTGATACATGGGGCCAACCAATTATATATTGTAATGCAAATGCTAGGCCCTTTCCACACTTGCGAGATGTGATGCGATGAACCTGCATCCACACTCGGCAACGCAGCTGTTCGAACGCACGGACCGAACGCTGCCACACCAGGAGGAACTGACATGCTGCAGTTCAGTCCGGTGTGAGCAGTCGTCGGGACCGTGCGTTCGAGATGATCTGTTGCAGTGTGATGCGAGTTCATCGCATCACCTAGCAATGTGTTGGAAGGTCCCATGAAGGAGCATAGGAGAGCAAAAGCAGATTTGCGCAAATGCAAGTGTATAGAGCTGTCTGCAACGCTGTAAAAACACTGCTGCAAACGTTTTCAAAATGACATTGCAACAGAGTTTTTCACTATTGAGCTTTCAGGCGGCGGCACACCGTGGCTTCTGAACCCATTTTCGGGCCGTTCTTTAAGCAGTCAGTCCGTTTAAAAACTCATGCTTATGACCCGTTTTAATTAGAATAAATTTGAAAAAAGCAGTTCAAAAATGGCTGCGTTTTTTAAAAACCACTGTGGTTTTGGAAAACGTTTCGCTTTTTAACGTATGCTAAATCAAATGGTCCAAAAACAGGTTCAAACGCAAAGTCGCAGCTCATACGCTAGCCGCAAGATCAGTTGCGTCTAGCTATGGTTACCGTACCGCGACTGGCAGGCGGGGGGGCCTCAGCCAGAGACGCATCATGGTTTCAGGGAAAGACATGATGGATCGGGTAAACGAGACACACGGTGTCTTTTGGTTTCCACTGAA
Organism: Engystomops pustulosus; assembly: GCA_019512145.1. NCBI lineage: Eukaryota > Metazoa > Chordata > Amphibia > Anura > Leptodactylidae > Engystomops > Engystomops pustulosus. Next base: position 28,264,542 of record CM033643.1, on the reverse strand, counting down.
CGCATATATATAGGCCCAAGGCTCGACCCCGCCGTCCAAGCATCCGTTATGAACAGTGGAGCCATGAAAAACGAGGCCTAAGGCCTGTCGGCACACATGCCGCTTTGAACGATGTGTTTTGGGCCGTTTTTAAAGCAGTCGTTTAAAAAGGCATTGCGTGTAAAAAAAGCATCCGTTGTCTTGCCCGGTTTTACCAATTATCTTAATTAAAACTGGTCATAAAACGCAGCAGTTTTTTAATGGAACTTCGACTAACGAAAGGCCAAAAACAGTCACAAAATGCCACTTATACTGCCGGCCTAAAAAGAAAATGGTTGCAAAAGGATTTTTTTGTAATTAACGCATTCTTAAGCAAACAATTGTTTTCTTGCTTCACCAGTACATGCATTGACCGATCAAGCTGATGACACTCGGACGTTATGGACGACAACAAAAACAAAAAGGACTACTGGTGTTAGTTATAAGGGTTTTTTAAAGCCCTGTGCCGAAAGAGTGGTTGAATATTGTTTTATTATTGTTTAAATTACTGTAATATTGAATACAGGTGGTCCCCTAGCTTAGAGGACCCCGACTTACAGACAAACCAATAGTTACAGAAGACCCCTGTGAACGTCTGGTGATAGCTCTCTGGATGTTACGTATAGTCCCAGACTGCAATGATCAGCTGTTAACGGTGTCTGTTATGCAAGCTTATTGATAATCTTGCTGGTCCCATTCAGTCAAAAAAGTTGTTTAAACTCCAATTGTCATGGGGCCAAAATATTTTTATGGCTGGATCGTCAATTATAAAATGTTCAGTCTGCGACATACAAGATCACCACTTAAGAAAACAACTCCGACCCTATCTTGTATGTAACCCGGGGCTATGCCTGAGTTTGTTCTCATGTGTTGCCGTATCTAAATTGACCCGGGTGACAAAGCAGTATTTTATACAGAGAGTACTCTACATATTTTTAACTCCTGCATTTCATTACTTGTGGAGAAGGCTTAATTACAAGAACTTCATCATCGCGTTAACTATTTATAGATCATTTGTTCTTGCAGTCACCATCTGAAAGTTGGGTGTTTTGTGCCCTCTGTCTTATGGGCTATTGAAGTGAAAAGAATACCAGGGCATTGGCAATACCGCTACCCTGCCCGCTGAGTAATTCCTTGGAGAGGTGCAGGGGTTAGCATAACACAAGCTGGCGGAATATCTTCATCTTGATACGCTTTATCTTTAATGCGCACGAGAACGAATATAAGTGGGATGTGGACTAAGGACTGTGGGCAGTAGGTCGGGCAATAGTAACACATATGCCCCTGATGCACTCAGAAAAGGGGAAACAGCTGCGCAGGTGTGTGTTGTATGGAGCGAGGCCAGCCGGGCACACTGAATGACTAATTGCTTCACCGACTTTCTGAATCTCACGCCCCACTCCACAAAATATCTACCTCATGGGCGTGTGGGAGGCTTGATCCTCACAAGTTGCTGAGCCTCTTAATTAACGATATTTTACATGTTCGGTCGGCTCGGCAGCAGCTTTAAGCAGTATCTCGCCTTTATTGGCCCTCAGTTATGAAGCTAATATAAGCAACATTTATTCGCAAGCGCCATGGTCCTATGTGCCCAATACATTGGAGTGTGCGTGTAATTACTTTACGATAATCTTAAATAGTAACCAGAATTAAGGAAATCCTGCAAGTTTCTAATAGAGCTTTACTTGTGGAGGAGATTGTCTATTCAAAGATTCCGCCATGAATGTCTATTATGAAGGTCATGTTTTTTTGGGTAGCTAGGGTTAAAAAATGCATGTGCTTGTTTTTTGAACAATGCATCTGTTTTTTTATGGAAGTATAGATATGATTGGAAACCGGACACAATGGCAAAAAATGCCACGTGTGCCACCCCCTTAGTGTTATCCACACCGGCGTTTGAACGCTTTGAATCAGTTTTTTGGCCCAATTTTAGCAAAAGCATGCGTTTTACTTAAAACAGGTCAAAAACGGGTTCAAACGCCCGTGTTGCACCCACCCTATATCTTTTCACAACAGTAAGAAGTCTAATTAAAGTCTTCCCTCTCAACAAACGACACAACACTTAGTCTGATAAAAGATCGCTATTCACCGACGACACATCCTGCCGATCCTCAATTCACAATTTCAGTCCTCATCCCCTCCCTCACTCTCCCTCCCGCCTCGACACTTCATCCCTCATAGACTTCACTGGCCGTGTGCAGATATAAGGGTTGTGGCACACTGGCGTTTTGAACCCGTTTTTTTGACCTGTTTTTAATAAACGCATGTTTTTGCTTAAAAATATTGGGCCAAAAACCTGATTCAACGTCGGTTTCCAAACGCCGTGTGGTAGGCATAACCCTAATGGTGGTGTGGCCACACTGTGTGCATTTTTTGACCATTTTTGTCCGGTTTTCCAATTATCTTAATTCACATAAAAAAACAGATGCCTGTTCAAAAAAACACATGCATTTTTTAACCCTAAAGCTCCCAAAAAAACATGACCTTCAATAATATGACAGTATGGGAATCTTTTGATAGACATCTCCTCCACAAGTAAATCATCGTTTTAACTTGAGATTTCTTAAATTCATATGGTTAATTATTAAAGATTATTAAAAGTATTACACGACCCAAATTTATTGGGCCCATATTGACCATGGCGCCTTGCTAAAAATGTTCTTAATATGAGCTTCATAATTGAGGCACATAAGGATAACAGGCTTAGAGCTGCTGCGAGCGAGAACCATGTAAAATATTATTCTTTAATTAAGGCTGAGCAACTTGTGAGGTTCAAGCCTCCCACACCCGTCCCTGATGAATATTTTGTGAGTGCTTGAGATTCTAGAATCCATGTTTAGGAGTGCCATTATTTATTGTCCCGGCTGGCCGCTCTCATCAACACACACTGCCCAGCTGTTCCCCTTTTCTGAGTGCATCATGCATATGTTACTACTGACTCAATGCCAAGTCTTCGTCCCATCCCACTTCTGTAATCCAGCCTGATTAGTGATCAGCTAGTAAAGTGCTTATGGATGGGGGTGGGGGGTGCTGGTAAAAATACTTGGGCAGGAATAATGAGAATGCTTTGACTTGCTGTAGACTAGAATGTAGGAGTGAGGGAGGATCTGAGTGTTTGCTTGAAGGTAGGGAGTTTAGGCTCAGTATATAATAGCAATTGTGAGTGGGAGTTGGAAGCATTCAATAGAATAAAGTCAAAGGTCATAGAAGCAGTGAAGGCTGGAGCTACACCTAGGATTTTCTTTTATCACATACTACAATAAACAGGTGTCAATTCACTGTCCATAGGGAATGCATTGAGTAACTTCAAAAACTTTTCCAAATCTCTGCAGCCTAAAGAGGTGATTTACCCTCTGTGTGTGTCTGCAAGATTAAATTACAGAGGATAGTGATCATTTTACATGATCGGATGCTTGGAGGTGTTGTGATAGGCTACCTTTGGCAGTCTCAATTGAGATGGATGGATAAAGTCCTTAGGTGTTGGCTACCTTATGTAGAAATGTCATAACACGCCATAAACTTCTGGGTGGTATCACACTTCATGTCATATGTGAAATGCGAGTGGGGGGGCGGAGGAAGGGGGGAGGCTAGGGGCGGTGAGGGGGGGGGGGGGCGAAAAGAGGGGGGAGAGGGTGGGGTGGCGGGTGGGGGAGTGGGTGAGAAGAGTTTCGCCATCGCCAGTCGTAAAACTAGTTCGCCCGGGGCTTTCCGTGGTTTGCGCCGCGCGACAGTCTGGCATTCAAGCCATCGGAGCTCCATTTATACCTGCTCGCTATTACCAAACACTTGTCTTGCTTGTTTAAGTCTTTACTTGGGAGGAGTTACCCAAGTGCTTCAAAATTACAATTTCAGCGTCACCTTGTGGAACTTTGTTTGTATGACTAACAACTTCAATGTGGGGTAAGAAAAGTACTGTGTCTCTTGGAGTTGTTTGGGGGTCCATAGATATATATTTCTACCCACGTTGATACATGGGCCAACCAATATAATTGTATGCAATGCTTAGCCCTTTCCACACTTGCGAGGTTGATGCGATGAACTAGCATCCACTCGCAACGCTGCTGACTTCGGAACGCACGGCCCGAACGCTGCCACACCAGGAGGAATGACATGCTGGTTCAGTCCACGGTGGAGCAAGCGTTCGGGACCGTGCGTTCGAGCAATGCTTTGCCAGTGTGATGCGAGTTCATCGCATCACACTAGCAAGTGTCTAAGCCGTCAAGTCCATGGAAGGGCTAGGAGCAAAAGGCAGATTTGCTAATTGCAAGTGTATAGAGCTGTCTGCACCTGTAAGAAACTGCTGCAAACACTTTTGCAAAATTAGATTGCAACGAGTTTTTCACTATTGAGCTTTAGGCCGGCGGCACACGTGGCGTTCTGAACCCATTTTCGGGCCGTTCTTTAAGCAGTCCGTTAAAAAACTCATGCATTTATGACCCGTTTTAATTAAGATAATTGAAAAAAGCGTTCAAAAATGGCTGCGTTTTTAAAAACCACATGTGTTTTTGGAAAACGTTTCCTTTTTTAACGTACTGCTTAAAAATGGTCCAAAAACAGGTTCAAAACGCAAAGTCTGCAGCTCGCCTTAGGCCGCAGTCAGTTCTGCTAGCTATGGTACCGCACCGGGGCAGGGAGGGGGGCCTCAGCCAAACGCATATGTGTTTTCAGGGAAATGAATGTGATCGGTAACGAGACACCGGTGTCTTCTTGGTTTCCACTGAACGCATATATGATAGGCCCAAGGCTCGCCCCCCGTGCACAAGCATCCGTTATGAACAGTGGAAGCCATGAAAACAGAGCCTAAGGCCGGCGGCACACATGGCGCTTTGAACCTGTTTTTGGGCCGTTTTAAAGCAGTCAGTTTAAAAAGGCATGCGTTAAAAAACGCATCCGTTTTTGACCGGTTTTACCAATTATCTTAATTAAAACTGGTCAAAAACGCATGCGTTTTTTAATGGACTGCTTAAAAAGGCACAAAAACAGGTCCAAAATGCCACGTATACTGCCGGCCTAAAAGAAAATGGTGCAAAAGGATTTTTTTGTAAATTCAACGCATTTTAACAAAATTTTTTCTTGCTTCCCAGTACATGCAATGCAATATTGACTAATGACACTCGGAAGTTATGGAGACACACAAAAACAAAAAAGGGCCTGGTCGTTAAGGGTTTAAAGCCTGGCCAGAAAGAGGTTGAATATTGTTATTATTATTGTTACAAATTACTGTAATATTGAATACAGGTGGTCCCCTACTTAAGGACACCCGACTTACAGACAACCCATAGTTACAGACAGACCCCTCTGACCTCTGGTGAAGCTCTCTGGATGTTACTATAGTCCCAGACTGCAATGATCACCTTACAGCTGATCATTGCGGTTTTCCAATCTATCTTAATTCCATAAAACAAACAGATGCCATGTTCAAAAACAACACAATGCATTTTTTAACCCTAAGCTACCCAAAAAAACATGACCTTCAATAATATGACATATGGCGGAACTTTGAATAGACAATCTCCTCCACAAGTAAATGCATCTATTATAACTTGAGATTTCCTTAATTCATATGGTTAACTTATTAAAGATTATTAAAGTAATTACACGACCTCCAAATTGTATTGGCCATAGCCATGGCGCTTGCTCAAAAATGTTGCTTAATATGAGCTTCATACGTGGAGGCCACATAAGGCAGATAACTGCTTAAAGCTGCTGCGGCCGACGAACCATGTAAAAATTATTCTTTAATTAAAGAGAGGCTGCAGCCAACTTGTGAGGTTCAAGCCTCCCACACGTCCCATGATGGAATATTTTGTGAGTGCTGTGAGATTCTAGCAACCAGTCTTAGGAGGCACATTATTCTATTGTGCCTGCGGCTGGCCGCTGCTCCATCAACACACACCTGCCAGCTCGTTCCCCTTTTCTGAGTGCATCATGCATATGTTACTACTGACTCAATGCCAAGTCTTCGTCCCATCCCACTTCGGACAAAAATGGTCAAAAAATGCCACGTGTGCCACCACCCTTAGGGTTATGCCACACACGGCATTTTGAAACCGCTTTGAATCAGTTTTTGGCCCATTTTTAAGAAAAAAGCATGCGTTTTACTTAAAAACAGGTCAAAAACGGGTTCAAAACGCCACGTGTGCCACCACCCTTATATCTTTTGCACAAGCAGTAGAAGTCTATGAGTCAGCAAAAAAAAAAAAAAAACGATAAAACATCGGGTTTTTTTTAACTGATGAGTCTGAAAAAACTGGTGTGATGTTTACAAAGCAATGTTAAACCTTCATTTTTTTGTGGACACGGAGACAAAACGGATGCATCACGGGGAAAAAAAATGGAGACACAAAGGCACCAAAACCAACAGATGCGCAACTGAAGCTGAGAACCAACACCATGTGTGACCGCAGCCTCCAGCTTTACTAAAGCAGCATCTAAGGACATAGTGGGATATAATAATCTTTTGGGTCCTTTTCCCATGTTGTGTTTTCACTTTTTACTTCCTGCATTTCAAAAAACACTTTTCCGTTTACAGCATCATAGAAGAGCTTGTTATCAGAAGGAAAAATTGTAATTCATAACAGCACAATTTATAGCGAACCTGTCTATCCACATTTGGAATTTTTTTTCAGCTTCGCAGTACACGGCATGTTAAAATAAATAACATTACGAGAAAGTAAAATTTGTTACGCACAAAATAAGCCCTCACACAGGTCTGTACACGTAAAAATGAAAAAGTTATGGATTTTTGAAGTTGGAGAGCGAGAAATTAGCCGAAAAACCCTCCGTCCTTAAGGGGTTAAAAATACACACAGCATAAGCAATTGGAACCTGACACAAGTTAAAAATCATATGACGGGTTCATTTTAATTCTCCATGCAATGTGCTGGGAAGGAGGAAAAAGGTTGCAAATGCACTGAAGTTTTCTTATGGGCTTAGTTTTTAGTCTTTTTCTCTCTGTATAGACATATTGGGGCTCATTTACTAAGGGCCCTGCGGACCGCACTTTCGTCGGACATCCCAACAATTTCCATTTTGTGCTACTGGGACGGGGATTTAAAAGGGGTTTTTGTTTGGGTTAGTTTACATATTAAAGATTATTTGTATATACTTTGTTTTGTGTTACTTAATTACTTTGTGTAAACTGAGAAAGGTATTTTGGTGTCTGTGCTTAGCCCA
>CM033643.1:28133484-28256877 GCA_019512145.1 Engystomops pustulosus | reverse complement strand
TGGGTTTTTGTATTTCCGGAATACCCCTTTAAGTCTTCACTTGAATACAGGAGATCAGGGCGGAGGAGTGCCGGTAGGGGGAATTTGAAAACTGGGATTTAAAATGCCAGTCTTAATAAATTCCCCCTATGTGTATAGGTGTGCTTAGGCATTTATATATGTGATCAAATATATATACTATAGTGAGCGGGTGTATTGTATCTGAGAGCCTTCTGATCCTTCTAAGCTTTGTTCACCGCAGACAGATAAGGAGGCTAATGATTAACTCTTTCCATAACTTGAGGCTATTTCCTTGATGATTAAGCTGGGATAAGATTATCAAGGGATTGTCTGTAAAGAGGGAAGGAACCGGACAAAGTGTCAAATAAATGATCTCTCAGCTATCAGAGGATACAGGACAGAAAGCTGATTTTCTGGTACCGGCTCCGTTCGTGAGCCGGTGCCAGAAGCAGGACGTTATAGAACGTCCCCGTGCGCTAAGCATCTAGCCCCGGGGACGTACTATAACGTCCAGGTGCGCCTAGGGGTTAAACAGCTGTTAACATTTGTGTTTACAAAACACAACCTTAACGCTTACGTTAACATTGTGTTAACACATATGTTTGTTAACACAACAGTTAACATTTGCTTTTTGTAAATGCAAGTGTTAACAGCTATTTAATTAGGCAAATCTCTCTCCAGCTGGTGCAATGCGTTTTGAAACACATACATTAGACACAACGTGTGACTGCACCCTAATGCCGGCAGCACACGTGGCCTGTTGAACCCGTTTTTGGGCCGTTTTTTAATGCAGCCCGTTAAAAAATGCATGCGTTTTTTTAACGGACTGCTTAAAATCGGCACAAAAACGGATTCAAAATGCCACGTTTCCCGACATGACCCTGTTCACTTTGATTCCGCACCCGCACCCTAAGGGTGACTAATTAAACAGCTGTTAACATTTGTGTTTACAAAACACAACCTTAACGCTTATGCTAACATTGTGTTAACATACATGTTTGTTAACACAACAGTTAACATTTGCTTTTTGTAAACGCAAGTGTTAACAGCTATTTAATTAGGCAAATCTGTCTCCAGCTGTTGCAATGCGTTTTGAAACACATGCATTAGACACAACGTGTGACTGCACCCTAATGCCGGCAGCACACGTGGAATGTTGAACCTGTTTTTGGGCCGTTTTTTTTGCAGCCCATTAAAAAATGCATGCGTTTTTTAACGGACTGCTTAAAATCGGCACAAAAACTGATTCAAAATGCCACGTTTCCCGACGGCCTAAGGCTGGTGCCACACGCACCGTTTTGTCTGTGTTTGAAAACGCAAACGCAGACAAAGCCGCACCCACCGGGAAACGCCTGCGATCGGGAATGAGCCACCGGTGTTGTGCGTTAATTTAATGCAAAACACCGGCGGCTCGTTTTCGATCGCAGGCGTTACCATAGAAACGGTGATGTGATCGGGCCGCGGTCCGCCCCGGTGGGTGCGGCTTTGTTTGTGTTTGCCATCTGACATCGCCCTAAGGCTACATTCAGATGATGTATGCCCGCCGTACCGTAGTATGGCGGGCATACATCGGCCCTCCAGAGAGGAGAAGGGGATGAGAGCAGCTCAACCCCGCCCCTCTCCATAGGAATATACAGCGCACGGCGCCATATCATGTAGAAAGATATTGCTGCACCGTACCGCTTCTGTACAGGGTCGTGAGCCCATAGAAGTGAGCCGCACCCACCGGGGCGGGCCACGGCCCGATCGCATCAGCGTTTCAAACGCCGGTGTTGTGCGTTAATTTAATGCAAAACACCGGCGGCTCGTTTTCGATCGCAGGCGTTACAATAGAAACGGTGATGTGATCGGGCCGCGGGCCGCCCCGGTGGGTGCGGCTTTGTTTGTGTTTGCCATCTGACATCGCCCTAAGGCTACATTCAGATGATGTATGCCCGCCGTACCGTAGTATGGCGGGCATACATCGGCCCTCCGGAGAGGAGAAGGGGATGAGCGCAGCTCAACCCCGCCCCTCTCCATAGGAATATACAGCGCACGCAGTGGCGTAACTAGGAGAGACAGGGCCCCCTAGCAGGCTACTGCATGGGGCCCCCCTTCCCAATTAAAAAAATATAGATGTTAGTATACTCACACATATAAATACACTCATGTGCATATACACATACATACAGTGCCATATGCAACATAATCACATACAGTGTATACAGACACCATATACACATCACAGATTCTGCATTTATACATCACAGTATATGTTATATACATATTATGCTGGACATGTGCAGTACAATATAGATATAATGGTACATATGCTCCATTCTTTATTGTGTCAGGTCGGATGACAGGGCCCCCTGACACTGTGGGCCCCATAGCGGCTGCTATGGCTGCTACCGTTGTAGTTACGCCCCTGAGCGCACGGCGCCGTATCACGTAGAAAGATAGTGCTGCACCGTACCGCTTCTGTACAGGGTCGTGAGCCCATAGAAGTGTATGGGGGACGTATATCAGACGTATATACATCCCCCATACATGTGTGTGAATGCAGCTTAGGACTGTAGTTGTGAGCTATGACTATTACCCATAATATCTCTATTTACAAAGTGTCATTTCACAGAAAATAGCGATGGTTCAGGAAATTACTGACTGTTGGTGATGATTTGTTCAATACATCTGAGGCCTCCAGACAAAATTATAAATGAATGACTGAATGAATAAATGAAAATTACAACTGCATTCCAGGTTCCATAACTGGCAATGGCTTCCGGATATAAAGATTACCTGGATTATCTGTATATTTGCATGTGTATGTGACCAGGCGCTTGTCAGATCAGTTATAAACTGTTTGATTGCTTTTGGACAGGTGAAGCCATGCAAATAATAGGAGAAACACCTGGTCCTACAACAAACAGAACCGCTCGGGGGCAGATGTTACGTCTTGTATGGTATCTTCTTATCACACGCTCATCTGTGACGCTGCATAAAAAGCTCAGTCATGTCTGCCTTTATTACTGATCTCTCACCCTGATATTTACTCACTAGTTATTTGGAGAGGACAGGCAGCTGGTGTGACATGTGACAAGCCTGTTACCTGTCAGTCTCCGCTCGCTGCAGGAGAAAACTCCTAGAAAGACAACACCCTGGACAACTTTTCTCCTGCCTAGGCCAATCACATTCAGACAAAACCACATACTGATGTATGAAAATGCAGTAAATAACATGTGGATACAACTGCAGGACACTGAGATTTACAAATATGGGATTTAACCAGATGTTTCGTGAAGGGTTTTCTTCCAATCCTCGGATACATTCTGCCACCGTCAGATTTAATAGTAAGATTTGTTGGATTTGGTGGCAGAGACTATAAAACCAAGTCTAATTTTTATTTATATGACTTACAGTTTTATAGGGTTTCACAAAAGCCAAATGTAGTACGCTAGACATGCATGGGGAATACTTTTAAGGACATCTACCACCAGGATGAAGGATTGTAAACCCAACACATTGATATATACTGGTGTGTGCCATCTCTGTCAGGATATGCTCTGTTTTTAGCTTTTTTTTTTCACAAAAAATAGTTTTTAAAATTATGCAAATGAGCCAGAGGGCTCCAGGCTCCATAGGTGTTAATGGAGCCTGAAGCCCCTCAGGCTCATTTGCATAATAGTGAAAGTCTTTTTTTTTATTTGTCAGTCTACTTGGTTAATAATCCTTCATCCTGGTGGTAAATTTCTTTTAAGAGTATAAAAGAAACAATGGGGCCTATGTTTACACTTGGCACTTACATTGTGTTCTGAAACGCAATACAACACCTGAGGAGAGGAGATTAATTACATTACTGTTATCTTTTGTGTTTACAAAACACAATGTTAACAGCATGCTGACAGTTTGTAAACAAGAAGAATTGCTGAACCAGCATCAGCTCCATTACGTACTATTATGGCGCGGAGCGTGAAGAGGTGAAATAAGGCTCCATTCTCACATTTAGGTTTTCTAATGAATATTTTTAAGTCAAAAACAGGAATGGATCATAAAGGGACAGAAAGTATAATAGGCCTTTCTACTTTTTTTTAACTCCACTTCTGGTTTTGGATTTATGAAACTGCACCCCAAAACTTTAATGTGGGAATGGAGCCTTTTTGCACTTAGCTCTCAGTAGATGCCGAATTCAGAAGAATTTGATTGGATAATAGGATATAAGGGGCTGTCTTAGGCCTCGGCCCAATCAGAGATGCGTCTCTATGGAAATGCATGACCGATGACCAGAACTGAGTGTTTTGATATTTTTTAAAACATTATAACATTTTTCGGTTTCTGATCTCTTTTGTTTCCATAGAAACGTATATGTGATAGGGCCGAGGCCGCCCTTGTACCTTTTACCAACGCAGCGATAGTGGTACGAGGGACTGCACCCATAGGGCGCGTTAATACGTTCCGCTAGCGTTGCGTTCATAACGTGATGCTACTGCACAGGGGGCGGGCCAGCCCCCGCCATCTGTGCGCTAGCCCTGCGTTATGAATGCGACACTAGCGGAATGTGCGAATGCGCCCTTAGGGTGTGGTCACATGTACCTCTTACAAACGAAATCAAAGCACATGGAGCATCCTACGGCCCGATCGCATATGAGTTTATACAGAAATGCAGATTAACCTGGTTACCAATCACATGATTTCCATAGAAACGCATATGCGCATAGGCCCTTGGAACACCCCCCTGCGCTTTGATTCAGTTTCTAAATGAAATCAAAGCGGTACGTGTGATCACACCTTACAGGCCCTAATTACAGTACATCCTTACACCCTTCCCTGCTCACAAGAGCTTACTATCTATGAATCTCCAATTTGGCCCATATGGGAGTACAGCGATTGCTTTACATGAACAATGGTTGTCTTCATGGGACAATATATTACTCTATCAATCTATTTACTCTATAAGTGCGGTATATCTTGGAATAAATGGTTATATATACCCGAGCAGTATGCATTATTGATATACTCATTCATATATAATACGCCTGCAGGCAATGGCGCCTTTCAGTGGTTTGTTGTGAGCTGCTGTGCATGCCCTGGATGCATCACTGACAGGTAGAAAGCTATGAATGAGCCCTCACAATCCCCCACACACAGACAGGATCCTCTTCTCTGAAGTTTTCAAGTATTTTTCCTTCTTTGTGTTTGATTCCACTGTAATTACAATTGGCTCAACATGAAGCAACATCCCACTCCCCCGCGCCACTCCTGCACACGTCACTCACATCACTCACTATTTACAGGCTAAGAATAGAGATCCAGGGCCAAGTCTTTGTTACCAGTAACAGACAAACGACATGTCGCTACATTGCTCACATACTCCACGTCCTGTTTTGCTGAACCAAAGGAATCACAATGCTAGTAATGTACACAATACATTGTTATGCTTCTCCATTTACATTGTGTATTTACACAGAGGCACATGGTGAAGTCTTTATATGACTTTACTCCATTTCCCATGTATAATAATAATTAATAATTTCTTTATTTATATAGCGCTACACAGATCCAGCACTCCAATAAAAGACAGAAGACAGAGCAGACAAAGGAGAGGATGAAGGAGAAAAGATATAGAGAGGAGGGACAAGGGAAAAGAGCCACAACCCTAATCGCAAGTACCGTATTTTTCGGACTATAAGGCGCACCGGATTATAAGGCGCACCATCAATAAATGCCTACTAAAACATCGAGGTTTATATACAAGATGCACCGGATTATAAGGCGCACCTTATTATAAGTGCACAGTTCAAGGCAGCTGTTGTCTGCGTTTTTCACGGGCGTTTTCTGCGCGTGCTTTTGACGCGCAGAACTTGCATTGCACTCTGACCCATTGTAATCAATGGGTCTTTTCAGACTTGCATTTTTTTCACACACACACGCGCGTTTTTTTAACGCATTTTTTTAAATCTCGACATGCTCTAGTTTTGCAAGTCACTTGCGTGAAAAACGCACCATACAAATCTATGGAGATGCATCAAAAACTCATTGCACTCTGAGACACACGCAAGTCCAGTGCAAGTGCAATGCGTTTTTCACGCAGCAATTACCATAGAAAAGATAGAGCTCAGTCCTGAGTCCATTTCACGCGCATTACCTGAGCGTGAAAAATGCATTGAAATTGCATTGAAAACACGCTTGAAAAACGGAGACACTGCACAAACTCTGACTGAAAACTGATTGCACTCTGATGCAAAATGTGCGTTTTTCACTGACCAAACCCTGATCGCACCCTGATCAAACTCTGACGTGATCTGCAACGCAAGTGTGGAAGGGGCCTAAGTACGGTTCATATATAAGGCACACTGGACTATAAGGCGCACCTTTGATTTCCGAGAAAATCAATGGTTTTTTTGCGCACCTTATAGGCCGTCACAATATTCCGGGATTTTTATGATACACAATGGTACCACGTTTTTTACAAAAATGATCATATACATATGTACACATGTAATGGAACCACCTACCACGTAAGTTACTGTTAAACAATAATGTAATCATGAAAGTATTTTCTGATTATATCTCTGCTTCTCAACAACTTGAAAGACGGCAAATAAAAGAGAAAGCAAAGAGTCGTCATTTGTTTTAGCTTCTTTAAATAAAAATGTCACATGGATTTTAAAATGTAGGGAATATTAACTGTCCTAATGTTGTAGCTTATGTCAATCTACATTTCTGAATTTCATAGGTTACTAACCTTGTTAGTTGAAATTGAACTTATTATATTGCCGCACTCTGACCGGTGATGGTGTTGGTGTTTAAAGTTAGCGGGGCAGTTTTATATGTCTACTATAGAATTATGTCCTAATTTAGGCCAAAAATTGTCTTATATGGCTTGTGCAGCCTTGGAAAAGGGGCAGGGAAAGGAGTGTGCTCCTAAAATTATGCAAAAATAACTGTGATGTCCTGTCTTCTCCACTTGAGTCAGTCCTTGAAATCAGGTTTTGTTTTTCTTGGAAGGACCACGATGCCATGAAGCTGGATAACTTTGGGACACTTTTAATAAATCTGTTCCAGTGTGTTGTATGAAAACTTTTGCAGCTTTCTTTAGTTAGTCACAATTATTGCGGGCACAAAAAAAAATGGAAGGCAAATGGAAGTAGTTTGACGGGAGTGGCTTCCTCTGTTAACAAACAGGGACACAACACGGACAGGCAGCACCGTTGGCCTACGGCAAGGACCAGTGAAGCTGCAGGAATGTACGCATAAGATTTTTTTTGTTTTTACAGTATATATATTTTTAAAGGCTTGACAGCCCCTTTAATGTCAGCTGTCTTCTCTTTCACATCCAATGCACACAAGTGCAAGACATAAGAAGGCCGGTTTAGTTATTCAACCTCCTAAATGCACTTTATAGACAGTAACAGAGGTTAATGTGACTAGGTGTCAAAACTGCGCTAAAAGTGCTGCTTCTTGATCAGGACTCTGTGGATTGATTAAATTCCCTGGGTGACCCCTTTAAAGGGGTCAATGTGCTACTGAATAGCTGATTGGTACAAGAGTACTGCTATTGAGTATAGGCCATCAATAGCAATCCCTTGAGTCATCTATTAATAGCTTAGACCAAGTCAATTTTTATTGTTTTAGCCACAGGTCCATCAGCCCTAATTTCTTTATAATATATGAATGGAAATTGAACATTATTGACATGTTTGTAGATAGTAATACATATAGCATTGGCTGTTCTCGTAGGTTTTCCACTGAACACGCATCACAATTTCACATGCGCCGAATCTTGGATTATTTTGGTCTTTGCTTCTATACAGAAGCTCCATCCCGCAGCATTTTAGGGGCGTAGCACCTGCCTGGTGTGGTCGCACCATTAGTTATGTCATGTTGACGTTTTAGCTCCTGATTCAACAAGTCACTTACAAGTGACAACTACTGTCACTTGTTAACAAATGGCAATGTCCCCAGGCAGGTCGTGATGATGGTGGTGACAACCAGTGTCACTTCTTAAAAAACAGGTGCTGCAAGCAACTATGTATGTGCAATACCAACACAATGGGCAGTACCGCTAATGTTGTTTTGTTTGTTTGTTTTTTTATTGCAAGAGGTGATGTACAGCTCTAAATTCCATTTACATACATTGGTTGGATGCGTCATTACTTATAGATAGATGTGGAGGCTGGTCCCTGCCAGACCTCTAATTTCCATGTACTATATGGTCACCACAGTTTTGTGGGTCTATTTTCTTGTCTGGTGTGAAATAAAATGTGTGATGGTACTTTCATCTTTGGGTGTGGGCATCTGGGCATGGTTCCTAGCCAGTATACAATAAGCAGGAGCACTAGGTCCCTATTACAAGGGCCCATCGAGTTAGGTCTAAGGATATCAGAACAAGTTTGACAGCAAATACTGTACATAATCTAAACAACCTACCAGTATGTTTTGGAGTGTGGGAGGAAACCGGAGTACGTGGAGGAAACCCACGCAAACACGGAGAGAACATACAAACTCTTTGCAGATGTTGACCTGTGTGAGATTTGAACCCAGGACCCCAGCACTGCAAGGCAGAAGTGCTACCCACTCAGCCACCGTTCCGCCCCTGTCAAGTAGCAAACTGCGTCAGAAATTGGATACAGGTTATAAACCCTAGTGATAGGCACAGTAGGTATCCAGACAGTATACCCACAACACAAACAATATTCTGATTCTTGAGCCAGATTTCCACACCAACCTATATTCTGTATTTTGTCACTGGATACAGGGTTGTTATAGGACAAAACAGGCTCAAGTTCAAAACCAGTGCAAAAAAAAATCTAAATTAAAGTGATCTGCACACATTGCATATTCTTTGTGGGCTTTATGCATAGATTTTGATGTGGAAAATCTACAGCATAATACAGTAGCAATAAAGTGAATGTTATATGGAAAAAGTTTTTTTCTGCGTAGTAATTGTTGCTCATTCAAAATAAAATAAAGTTCATGTTACATTTCTTGTGTGCACTTGTGGATTTTTGCATCCGTTTATGGGAGAGTAAAAATCCGTATCAAATCTTCATCAAAATGCTCTTTTCATGCAGAATTCCCTCACAGTTTAAAGGGCTGGGGAGGAAAGAATGTGGTAAATCAACATAAAAAATGCACAAAAAAGCAACACTAAATAGACAAATCCACATGTAATCTGCACATAAAAACAGTGCCTATTGGAGGCAGATTTTCATGCGGATTTGCCTCCTGATAACTGCTACATGTGTAGTCACAGTCACAGTCAAGCAAACAAAGTCCAATATAAAATACCTAATAACCAAACAATGGAATTATCAGTACGGCTTTCCTTTAAAGGACATCTACCACCAGGATAAAGAATTGTAAACCAAGAACACTGACATGCTGGTGTGGGCCTCCTCTAGCAGGATCTGCTCTTCTTTTAGCTTCTGATATGCTGATTTTTACAAAAAAGGCTTTTAAAATTATGCAAATAAGCCTGAGGACTGCAGGTTCCATAGGTGTTAATGGAGCCCAGAGCCCATCAGGCTCATTTTCATAATTTCAAAAATTTCAAAATTTTGAAAAATGTTTCTCAAAAACAAGGGCATAGGAAGCTTAAAGGGGTATTCCAGGAATCAGCATAATTCATATACAAGTGGGTCCTCAAAATATAAGCTAATATGTAATTAGTTGTTATTTAAAATTTTGCTCCCCTTAGCAGAAAAATTCTGGTGACATAGACTGTAATGGAGAATTACTGGCCCTTTAATCAGTCCGTTAATTTCCTCCGCGTGGTCCGTTGCAGGGTATACACAGGAGAGAAGATGGCCGCTGGTCACATGTCCACATCACATGTCCTGCACCTGCCTGGGCAGGTCATGTGATCACCACTAGTTTGGCTGTAGTGGGTTGGTTGTGGCACCTCCAGTATGGCCAGTGTTTTGGTGATGGCAGTTACACATCGTTACTATGGTAACAGAGCAAGAAAACATGTTAGATCATCACTGGGAGCAGAGCATAAGAGGGAGGAGGAGTTACTGAG
Source organism: Engystomops pustulosus (assembly GCA_019512145.1). Lineage (NCBI taxonomy): Eukaryota > Metazoa > Chordata > Amphibia > Anura > Leptodactylidae > Engystomops > Engystomops pustulosus. The sequence goes on along the minus strand of CM033643.1, from coordinate 28,246,877 downwards.
AACTAAAGGATCTTGGGACTTGTAGTTTCCAGTGGCGGCCATCTTGATGATGACTTTAGAGAGGCCATAAAATTTGGTGAACCATAAAATCATACCATTTAAGCTCCATCTTGTGACTAATGGGACAGGAGTTTGTTACATTAATTTATTTATAGCATATGGGGTTTGTATAGACGTTCATATTCCCGGTATCACCTTTAAAGGGCACCTACACACCCGATTCTACCATAAAGGTAGAACGGGTGGAAGGTGGATGAATGGGACGTGAGGATAGCCCTTTTGGGCACATCCTCAGTTCTGGCTATCTTTTAGAAAACTTAATGAAGCATATGTATATTTTTTATGCGGCTACTGGGGCGTGGAGTATGCCGGACATGAGGCTACGAGTCGCAGCTATCCACACCCCAGTAGCCACGTTACTACTGCTATCATTTAATCTTCGGCGCGCAAGCTCCTCGTAGGTGCGCGCCCTCAGTTCTAGTCCCCGGCGTTCTGCGCGATGATGCAGAAGCAGGCCTTGTGCTGCGCGGCTCGAGGCCGGAGTCACTGGACGTATGCGCAGAAGGCGCAGATGCCGGGGGACTCGGACGAGGGCGCGCAGCTACGAGGAGCTGAAGGCCGAAGATTAAAATGTAGGTCGGATGTGGGAAGTACTGTGGCTACTGGGGCGTGGAGTAGCTGCGACTAGTAGCTCATGTCCGACTCCACGCCCCAGTATGCCAGCATAAAAAATTTTACTATAGCCTTCATAAAGTTTTTCTAAAAGATAGCCGAGACTGAGGATTAGTCCAAAAAAGGGTATCCTCAACAAATTCCTCCACCTACCCCGTTCTACCTTTAGGAACAGAATCGGGTGGTAGGTTCCCTTTAAAGAAGAGCAGATCCCATCAGAGGGGGCACACATCAGCAAGTAAGTTTACTTGGTTTACAATCCTTCATCCTGGTGGTAGATGTCCTATACATTTTTTACACCAACAAGATATCTGCACCATAGAGGCCCCATGACATCTATCATTAATATTCTACACCCACCACTAGGTTGAAATGATATGGAGAGGATTTGGTGCACTGTACAAGAAGAATAAAACTCCTACTGGTCTCTGCCTGTAAAGACAAAACCTTTTTGTGCCTGTGTATATGTAGTTATAAATATGTATCTATGAACTGATTGTGACTTCACAAGGGGCACAATCACTGTAATATTCGGAATGTCTTGTGTATTCTTCTACGTCTTACAATTTGCTCATTATTACGAAAGCAGACTAATATCTCAATAAGTGAGTGCAGCACTACAAGACCCTTACAATACACAATGACTTCCATACACCAAATATTCCTAATTTGCAAGTAAAATGAATCCATGCAGACCCCAGTAAATGTCACAGCAGAAATCTGATCGGAATAGAAGTTTATAACTACTAGTTTTTCTTAAAACTGTACAAATACACAATAAACTGGTGTTAACAGAAATATGTTTGTTTATGTCGTGTGATATGAAGCTACACCTAGGAAAAATTAACAAGAGCAGTTTTTTTCTTGGTTTCCCTTAAAGAAATCTACCAACACGATCATATCATATAACCAGGGACACCTACTCTAGATCCCCGTCACTGTGACTGTGTAATCTGCTTAATAATGTTATCTTGTTTCCTTAGCTCCAAAATCTTTTTAAAATATGCCCCCCCTACTTCTGTCTGCTGCAATCTCACACAGTGGGAGGGTGAAGTGCTTCTGTGCAGTGTAACAGCCTGTGAAGCTACAGTATGGAAGGGCTCTGGCAACCCCCCCAAATCAATTCTGGCTTAGTAGCCTAATTTTAAAAATGTAATTTTAGAAGGAAGGAGGCCCCTGGATAACAAATATAACATGATCACCACAGTAAGCTCTTGTGTCACCCTCTTCATCCTCATAGACTGTAAGCTCTTGTCTCACCTACTCACTCATAGACTGTAGCTTGTGTCACCCCCATCATCCTCATAGACTGTAACCATTGTGTCACCCTCTCATCCCTAACTGTGTAAGCTCTTGTGTCAACCCTCTCCTCATAGGATATAAGCTCTTGTGTCCCCCTCTCTCCCATAGACTGTAAGCTTGTGTACCCACTCATCCTCATAGACTGTAAGCTCCTATGTCACCCCTCATCTCATAGACTGTAGCTCTTGTGTCACTCCCTCATCCTCCATAGACTGTAAGCTCTTGTGTCCACCCCTATCCTTGATGACTGTAAGCCTTGTGGTCACTCCCTCGATCCTCATTAGACTGAAGCTCTTGTCACTCCCCCATCATCCTAAAGTACTGTCAAGCCTCTGTGTTCAACCCCCTAGTCCTCATAGACTGTAACTCTATCTCACCCCTCATAGACTGTAACGCTCTTGTGTACCCCCATTATCTCATAGACTGTTAAGCTCTTGTCTCACTCCCCCTCATCAATGTAGCTTCTTGTCACCCCCTCTTCTAATAGGACGCTGTAATCTCTTGTGTCACCTCCACATCCTCATCGACTGTAACCATTGTGTCACCCCTCTCACCTCCATAGACTTAAGACTTTGTGTCACCCCCTCATCCGTCATAGACGGTTAGCTCTGTGCGTTACCCCTTCATCCTCATAGACTGTAAGCTCTTGTGTCACCTCCTCATCCTCATAGACTGTAAGCTCTTGTGTCACCCCCTCTTCCTCATAGACTGTAATCTCTTGTGTTACCCCCTCATCCTCATAGACTGTACGCTCTTGAGTCACCCCCTTATCCTCATAGACTGTAAGCTCTTGTCTCACCCCTCATAGGCTGTAAGCTCTTGTGTCACCCCCTCATCCTCATAGACTGTAAGCTCTTGTGTCACCTCCACATCCTCATCGACTGTAACCATTGTGTCACCCTCTCACCCTCATAGACTATAAGTTCTTGTGTCACCCCCTCATCCTCATAGACTGTAATCATTTGTGTCCCCCTTCTTCTTCATAGACTGTAAGCTCTTGTGTAACTCCTTCATCCTCATAGACTATAAGCAGGGGCGTAACTTGAGGGGCTGCAGAGGGTGCGGTCGCACCAGGGCCCAAGAGGTTTAGGCGGCCCTTATGGTGTCACTTTCCCATATAAGAAGACTATTACTATAAACCATACATTATAGTCGGGGGCCTGGCACAGACTTTGCACTGGGACCCATTAGATTCTAGTAACGCCACTGACTGTAAGCTCTTGTGAGCAGGGCCCTCAATCCTATTGTTCCATATGACTGTTTGTACGCTGTAATGTAATATTATATTTGTATATGTCCCCTATGATCTGTAAAGCACTACAGAATATGATGGAGCTATATAAATAAAGATTATTATTATTGCACTAACCAACATTTCTAATAATTTGAACTACAAACAAACCCTGACATTACCCACATGCTAGTAAACCACTGTCAGTATGTTGTCAGGCAGCTTAACAACTTCCAGATCGTGTTTCTTCCAAGGCCCACGTGGTGGCATCACCCAGAAAATCAACTTTAAACTGCGATGTAAATTGGATGTATAAAATCACAAAGGCAGATGCCTCAGCACTGAAGTCAAGCTCTCCCTGAATAAATATGCCCTTTTGTAGGTTCTTCATTAGCAAATCAGGAAAGTCCGGCCATTGTTGGCCAAAATGGGAGAATGCTCATGTATGGGGTCGAAACGAAAAGGAAATCTCCCAATAAGTTGTGTCAGGGTCTGTGATGCTCAGTCAGAGAGAAAATGAGAGTTATCTACATATAAAGGTTCCCATAGATGACAGCCATCAGGACACATTCATTGTTTGCCTCATTAACGGAGGGGGGTGGACTAGCGGGCAAGCTTTTAGGAAATGAGGTCAGGGGAGTGGTCCTGGATAATAGGGGTGAGGGGAAAACAATGGCAGTGATGTCCATTAAAAAAATCTTTATGGAAAAGAGGTCACAAGAAAATCTGAAATCTGAAATAGGAGATAAAATGTTCCATAAACTATTCTATCACTGTCCTCTCTCCTAATCTATGGGATATAGAAATTTCCAGAATTTGAATGCATGTATAGATACGATTTTGTATGATTTTGTATAAATAAAACAAATATTTAAGTGTAACACCTCACTGCTTGCTGTCATTGAATGAGGACACAGAGACAGAAAACCCTATAGGCAATGCTCTGTGAGCTGAAGTTCTGTGTGTCTATTTGTTGGATGTATTTAGCTCACAGAGTATTTGCCTACACTAAATACAATTGTATCTACATCTCAGGTCTGGATATATACAGGAATACAATGTCTGAATGTAAAGAATGTTCACAAAGAAACATGAGAACATCAAATTATATTTAAAGCCGGAAAACCCCTTTAACCAAATAGACACATAGATAACCCCATCAATACCCAACTCCCCCCTTTTGATTTGATTTGTGCTTATAACTATTAACTCTTCCATAATAGGCAGATTTAAATATCCAGTCCCCAGTTCACTCAGGATTCCTTATACTTTGTCTTGTAATTTGTAGTTCTACTGTCTGTGTTGTGCTGGGACTGTATCCTGCCTGATCAGGAACACTGAACCTGTACCTGAGCCTGAATCCTGCCTGATATGCAACCACAAAGCTGTACCTGAGTCTGAATCCTTTCTTATCCTGTACCCCAACCTGATCCAGAACCTTGCATCCTACCTGATACAGAACTCCAAATACAGTATGTACCCGAGTCTGGATCCTTCCTGATCTGGAACCTTGAAACCCGACCTGATCCAGATCTTTTAACCTGTACCTGAGCCTTGATCCTTGTCTGATACAGAAACTATAACCACACCCTAATCCGGAACCCTCCACCCTGTTCCCTGATTCTTTGGTGTCTGTGTATTTGTCTGATTCTCTCTATATTCATCTTACTTCTTTTCTTAACACATACTCAGAGTAGGGATTGTCAAACAGTAGTCCCTTACCACTAGGGTTTGGTAGGTAGGGAATTGGGGTTATAGGCGAGGTTGGAGCTTGCACCCCATTATTTTCTATGATAATTATGATACTTGCCAAAATACCACATATACTCTTGTATAAGCAGAGATTTTCAGCAAAAAAATGTGCTGAAAAAAACCCACCTCGGGTTCTACAATAAACTTACATACTCACCTTCCGATGCTCCGCACAGCTACTTTTCCTTCTTCTCTTAACAGAGCGGACAGAGAAGTGTCCATGAGCTCTGCTCGCCGGCACACATTATGATGCGGTGGTGTGGCCGCTGATGTGTGCCTATGGGCAGATCGCATGGACACATTTCTTACTGCTCTGTTACCCGCAAAGAGAAGAAGGAAGAGGAGCCGCCTGGAGAGCTGGAAGGTGAGTATGCAAGTTTATTTATTTATTTTACACCAAGGAATTGCTGGGGCTGGATGCATGGGGCATTTCATCAGTAGTGGGGCTGGCTGCATAGGGAATTTCATCAGTAGTGGGGCTGGCTGCATAGGGAATTTCATCAGTAGTGGGGCTGGGTGCATAGGGCTTTTCATCAGTAGTGGGGCTGGCTGCATAGGCAATTTCATCAGTAGGGGGGTAGGGGGGGGCTGGCTGCATAGGGCATTTCATCAATGGGGGGACTGGCTGAATGGGGCATTTCATTACTGGGGAGGCTTATACTCAAGTCAATTTGTTTTCCCAGTTTTTTATGGCAAAATTAGGGGCCTCAGCTTATACTCGGGTTGACTTATACTCGAGTATATAAGGTACATGGATTCCTACTGAGAATAAATGACATTCAGATGTCTCTATTTACTTAGTATGTGACTTCTAAAGGCACACTACATTTTATTTAGGAGTAGTAGAGTACTGGAGGGCAGAATCATTTTGAATACTACAATTTTAATTTTTTTTTGCAAATATTTGCAAAACCAATTATGATTTAACTCCAAATTTACATGGGACTGTACGCTGCCCCATCACATAAAATACATCTACCTTATATACTCGAGTATAAGCCTAGTTTTTCAGCACAAAAATATGTGCTGAAAACCCAAACTCGGCTTATACTCGAGTAAACAAAATATAGGTTTTACCAAGTTTTTTGTGGTAAAATTAGGGGCCTCTGCTTATACTTGGGTTGGCTTATACTCGAGTATATACGGTATTTTATATACAGTTTGTGGCTAGAACATCTATAAATGAGAAAAAGTTCAAGGGGAGTGAACACTTTTGGAACCCAGTTTATTTGTGTGTAAACATTAGCTTCTTTTTAATGCTGGAACTTATACACTGGTGTAAGGTTCATGATAAATTCTTCTTGTTGTGTGTGAATGTTGGCTCAGAAACTTATGTCAGATAATTATTTAAGCCCCTGCACATAACAGCCATGCGGAAATTCTTACCTGCTCAATCACATCAGCAAATGACATCTAATGATATATAAGAACCTTATTCTACAAGGAACACAATCTCTGTATGAAATGGATCTCTAATGTAAGTGTATATGAACAAAGGGCTATATATGTGAATGGGAGGAGAACTCTATAGTATCAACAGTGAGTGCTCGGATTTTGCAGGAAAAATCCATTAAACCATGAAATAATAACTGGAGCTTAATGATTTTCTGCTGAATTACAGGTTTATGGCCTCCCCCTCAAATGGAGGAGGGGGAAATCATCACCACAGGAGTAATCAGTCTCTGCCTGTTCACAGCTTCAGCACAGGATCAGCTCTGGTTTGTTGGCATATGCTAAAAATGTCCATAGGCCCCCAGGCACCAAACATATTCCAGACTGGCTTTACCAGAATCACTGAACTGAATGGTTCAGTTCAGTGGTACTGTCTGGGTAGCATGGTGGCTGAGTGGGTAGCACTTCTTCCTTGCAGTGCTGGAGACCTGGTTCTAATGCCACCCAGGTCAACACCTGCAAAGAGTTTGTATGTTCTCTCTGTGTTTGCGTGGGTTTCCTCCGGGTCCTCCAGTTTCCTCCCACACTCCAAAACATACTGGTAGGTTGTTTAGATTGTGAGCCCCATGGGGACAGGGACCAATTTGACATGCTTTGTGCAGCGCTGCGTAACCTGTAGGTGCTATATAAATAAAGAATTATTATTATTCAGTTTGGTTAATAGCACAGGCGTACAGAGCAATTTTGTCGGGCCAAACTCGATCACGTGCAAAGGAAATCTGCCATCAAAATCAAGCATAGAAAACCAGGGACACTTGCTCATAGATCCCGGCACCGTAACTGTGCTAACCCTCTTATATTTGTTATCCATGGCCTCCTTCCTTCTAAAATCAAAATTTACAATTACACCAATGAGCATGAAGGGCTCTCCTCACCTCTCTGTGATCTGGCTTTACAGGCTGTTACACTGTCTCACACCCTCCCCCCCTTCCCCGTTTCCTCAGCACTTGTGCAGTGAGCAGGTACAGTGTATATAAAATAAATGTATTTTATTAATATGATTATCTTTTTTGTCTGACGTTTGTTACTTTAACTTCCTTCCCGCCTTAAATTGCTGGTTTTGGACAGGCTATGCACTGTATTTATTATGGTATGTGTTCATTTAAAGCTCTAGCTTTCTTATTTTGATGGTTAGCGTCGTTATCTTTGCAGTGCTTTTTCAGGTAAAATAGAAGACTCTTATTTTATATTGTTAAAATTTTTACTGTTAAACCAAATTTTAAGGCTTAGAAGCCGAATTAGAAATAGAATAGAAATAGTAACAAAATGTTTTTTATCATTTGTTTTTCCATTTGTTAATTATAATTTTTTTTATATCTTATGGTTTACTCCTGTGCAGCCCCAGGTGAAAAGGGGCACAGTGGCAGTGACATTTGTCACCATTGTTGTCGGGTCTAGATAGACCTAGCAGAAGCCGCTCACTACCAGCATCCCAGCGAGTGTTTTATTACGTGACCATCAAGATGCATAGAGGAAGTGGTCCAGCCGCTGACCCCATAGCAGTGTCTACGTGACAAGGAGAAGAGAGCAAGACAGCTGCCCCATTGCTCCAGCAGCCACCTAGCCTGTGCCATGAATATACAATGGCTCAGGCTTCAGGGACCCGGACTGCCCCCTGTAAATATTCTACAGGTCTAGTAGGTCCTAACTCTCATCCCATTCCCTGGATCCTAGTACTCCATTCGATCTTGCTTCAACGTAAAGTTATTTTTATTTCGGCTTTGTACAGAAATACATGATGTTTCGACTTACATAGAAGTTTTTATCAAATGCAAGAGCCACTGGATGAGAGGAGAAGAAAAGAAGAGTAAGGTCCGTCTGTATGGCATCCATGCCCCAGAAGAGCATAGTAAGGGATCGGATCAATTCCAAAATACCCTACAATTTACAGGAGTGCAATACGAGATCATTAGTTGATTCCTTGGATACTTGTGTCTTTCATCCGCCTATTTATGATGGAATAATCCTGTACGGGTACTTAGATTTTCCTGCATACAGAAGTGCATAATCCCATAAACCAGCCTGAAATCCTTTGTAAAATTCCAAGTAATTTTGAGTAAATTTTGTTGCAGGTTTTCTTACCTCTCCCATAGAGAGAAAAGATCTGCAGTGAATCTGTGGATTTAAAAAAAAATCTGTGGACATTTCAGTTTCTGTCCAGATAATTTCGATGTGTCCATAACTTTACTACCACAGATTCCAAAGATATTGTAATCTGCAGCAGATTTTAAAATCCACAACATATTAAATCTTAATTAAAAGGACATTTACCACCAGGATGAAGGATTGTAAACCAAGCACACTGATATACTGGTGTGTGCTCCCTCAGGCAGGATACAAATATTCTTATGCCCAGGTTTTTAAGAAAAAAAAAGGCTTAAAAAATTATGCAAATGAGCCTTTGGGGCTCCAGCTCCATTAACACCTTTGGAGCCTCAAGGTCCTTAGGCTCATTTGTATTTTTTGTAAAAAAAAAAAAAAAAAACAGGGAATAAGGAGATAAAAGAAGAGCAGATCCTGCCAGAGGGGGCACACACCAGTATGTCAGTGTGCTTGGTTTACAATACCTTATCCTGGTGGTAGATGTCCTTTAAGTAGAAGTTTAATGGTCTACCTTCTTGTATTTAGAACTTTATATCAAATCTTTCGTGTGGATTTTAGGAGCGGATTTCATTTATCTCTGTAAAAGGGTCAAATTGGCAGTAAAATTTTTATCTGCACGTTAGGATTCCTCACAGATGGGTGGATTTTGGTGTCGGTCCCATGTGCAGGCAGGGATGTTTCAGTTTTTCATTGATACATTTGTGGTAAAATGACCAAATTGCTGCAAAACAAAGAGATAAAAAGTGATAATTCAACATCCTTAGAAAACACTTTTAGGATTTTGTAAGAAAGTTTGAAAGAAAAATCATGAAATGCCTAACAACAAATGTAAGAAGGATATTGTCACAGATGTATAGATCTCGATAAATTACACATAAAATCTTCCACACAGCAGCATCATAAAAACTCCCTCAGAGCTCTGCAGCATTAATACCAGAAAGAACAGGCTGCGTTTTGAAAGTCCCCCCATTTCGGGCTCCCTGACTAACTGGATTAGACCACCTGTCACCCATATGCCGTCTGTACATCTCAACTTTCAGAAGCAACTGAGAGGATAATCAGCCTTATATCTGTTCCTAGAGCCATTCTGTAGTAGCTCTGAATGCGGGATTCCTCCTCCCTGCCCCTCCCAGTAGACCCTCACAAAAAGAGATTATCCCCCTTGGTCTTTGCCCAAAACTGATTCATTAGTAACCCATTACTTGCCAGAATTTCCTCATCTTATGAGACACCAGATATGGCTCTTAGTCCTTAATATAAACTGTCCCAGGAGGGTCAGAAATCCATGATGACCCCAAAAATTCAGATTTTGTCCCCAGCATTTAAGATAAGTTATCTCCTATTAACAGGATTTGGGGATAACTTGCTAATCATTGGGGGTCTGACTGCTGGGCCCCCAGGTCTACAGACCAGAGATCCCGTTCTCAATAATGCAGCAGGACGAGTATGTGCCCTGCCACTTTGTGTAGGAACGAGGGAAATATTGGAGCACAGTGCTCGGCCATCTCTGAGCGCTCCCATAGACAGTGATTAGAGCCGCAGAGTGCATGCTCGCCCAGCCACTCCACCCATTGTGTATAAGGGATAACTTAAATACTTAGGACAACCCCTTTTACTCCTCTACAGAGATCTGGCCTTTAGGAAGCCACCAGGTCAATACATTAGTCCCACTACAGGTTGCAGATAAACACCAGAGGGCCAGGCAGAAAATGGGCAGGAAAAAGCCAAACTCAGGGCAGACAATGTTCCAGGACAGCTGAGGCCGATTGTCAGGAGCAGGCTGAGGTCAAGGCAGGCAGAGTTCCAATATAGTTGAGGCCGGTTGTCAGGAGCAAGCTAAGGTCAGGGCAGGCGAGTACCAGCATGGTTGAGGCCATTTCTCACGTAGGCAAGTCAGTACTGTGGTAAAGGAGTAGTCAGGGTTGTCCCTGAAACACAGCAAAGCATATAAATAACACAAGATTGAATTTGATTGAATTTGATTGAAACATGCAATAGTCACGATAATGGACCTTTGTCACCAGGAATTTGTTGCAGACACTTTTGCAAAGGACACACTGGTCATTTACATACAGGCAGTCACCGGGTTACATACAAGATAGTTTCTGTAGGTTTGTTCTTAAGTTGAGTTTGGTTGTAAGTCGGAACTGTATATTTTACAATTGTAGCCCCAGCAGAAAATTTTTTGGTCTCTGTGACAATTGGATTTTAAAAATGTTAGGTTGTCATAAGAACCAGGATTAACAATGATGCTTGCTTACAGACACCTGTGATAACTGTTATAGCTGTTTATTGTAGCCTAAGGATAAAGTACAGTAAATTACCAATATCCAGAGGTCCGTTTGTAACTAGGGGTCGTATGCAAGTCGGGTGTTCTTAAGTAGGGGATCGCCTGTATTTACAACCAAAGTAGGAAGGTAGTGTTGGGGGCTCCAAGTAATACATTGGCCATGACACTGGGGCATTGGCAGTCATGAGCCATCAGCAGGAAAAAATATATTTTTTATCGATGTTGGATTTTTACATTTAAAACATGGTAAATAACTGAGATAAACTGATCTGGTGAGCAGGTCTCTCACTCCTGTTGTATCATCCGACAATATTATTGCTCTGTAATATCATATTTTATTCTGCATATATTCTCCATGATCTGTAAAGTTCTGTGGAGAAGGACGGCAATTTATACATAAAGATTTATGATGATTAATAATAAGCACTCTGTAAAAAAATATTTACCGATTCATTCCACCCGAGAACCCATCTAATAATCTATTATGTACTTTATTTAGTAAACACTTATGTAATAATGTCGTCACTCACCAATAAGCGAACAAACACTGCTATAGCTCTGCCTGGATGGTTGATTTACATAGGATTTGCTTGGATAAGTGTTCAAGTGAGAACATAATACAGGCCAGCAGAGGGCGCCATACCGAAGCAGGAGCCACCAATCTACATGTGCTATTTCCATGTGTCATTCAGGGGATTTCAGGGGAGGCCGGATTTTTAGGTCTCCAGCTAAACTGCCAGGTTGTCCTTAAACATACAAAATATTGTGTACATGCCCCATAAGAAATGTAATGTGTCCTAAAACTGCTTATAGGCATAAAAGGATCCTCTATATCTAGTTCAGTTAAAGGGCTTCTCCCGAAATTTTATGTTGCATATGACATGTCCTTTTGGACAAATCATCAAAATCACATTTGTGAGGCCTCACCTCCAATTATTTAATCTCTCACCAGTTGGATATTAATGACCTTATCCTAAGGGTCAATATCAAGTAAATTTAAAAATAGAAAATCCCTTTAAAAAGGACATCTACCACCAGGATGAAGGATTGTAAACCAAGCACACTGACATACTGGTGTGCTTCCCCTCTGGCAGGACCTGATATTGTTTTTCTAAAGCTCCATGCCTTTAATTTTTACAAAAAAAAGGCTTTGAAAATTATGCAGAATTTAGAATGTTAATAATAAGTGCAGATGACAACATGTTTCCATTTCACATTTGTTCTTTATTACAGATGATAATTTACAGCACACCTACAGTTAATTAGTAAAATTCATTAATTTTATCCATAAAATTCCATAACTGAGGTAACATCACATAACAACTGACACAGAGGCCTCCATTTCCTACAGTAAACATAAACTATTTACCCTTCATTCCATTTCTTTAAGGTACAGGACACTTCAGGTTCACGGTCAAGTAGCTGAATTTCCCTTTCAGTAAGACAACAGGTGATTACATCTGCTCTGTAAGGTCCGGCAGGTACATGACAAGAGGCCGGGGGTGGGATGCAATACTTTGCAAAAAGTCTTTCCATCTTTGAATAAAGATTTCACGTTTTCTAACCTTTTGCTATTGTTTTGTGCTTTTCACATGATTTAGCTTAGTGTAAGGATAATGGATCTGACCAGTGAGGGTCCTACTGCTTGGTCCTCCAGATATCTGGAGAACACGGGGTCCCAGTTCTCACTAGCTGATGGAGCCACAGCTCAATACTGTGTCCTGCTGCTCCATTCAATAAAATTAAAGCAATAGAAATTGCTGACCGTAGCGCTCTGGTATCACCAGCACTTCTATTCACTACCTGTGTGAGAGCTGGAGAGCGGTGTGCACTGTGATTGTCAAATCTCCGATACTTTCATACTCTGCAGGCTGGGGGCCCCTTCTTATGATCGGTGGGGGCCTCAGCAGTTGGACCCTCCCCAATCAGTTTGTTATCCTGTGGATACAGAATAACACACAAACTTGGTACGACGCCTTCAAGTCACAGAGCATTACACATCATCTACAATGAAAGCAAGATAACTGTGGCTCTATGAGGATTTTGATTTCCGGTTCACAAGGTTTTCTAGAGCACATGTCTGCAGTATTGTAGACGTCTGTACTTCTTACAAAAAAAAAAAAAATTCCCTTTCTAGAATCCTGCGTTGCGATGTTCCTCCATTATTAATCATGGGAATGTATACATTATGTGAAGCTTGTGAGACCAAACTCACTCATGAGCTCCAAGCCTAAAAGTTAACGTAGGGACCCGCTGAGTTCAGTTCAGCGATTCCCGGGTCTAATAAATCCCTCATGTGCACGTGCCGAGTCTGTTGGACTGATTTGTGAGCAGCGGGACTTAGGCTTCTTTCCCAAATCTTTTTCTAATCCGTTGTAAGAACTGTCCTATTAACGGAGGGCTTAGACATATCCCACTGTACGCTCATACATGGATACGTCATCCTCCCCCCCTAGCTAAAAGCAGGAGGAGAAGTGAACATCAATGATTGGCTGCTGCTGATGTTCAGAGTGTTTCCCCAGTGATGTAACTGTCCAGCGGAGGCCAGGGGTGGGATACAATACTTTGCATCCGTCCCCCATAGTCACCAATAACCTCCAGTGAACGTATACATCACTCTGCAGGAGGACGCAGGATGGAAAGACGCAGCTCGTCTCAGGATGAGATGTATACTAGGCAGAATAAGCCAATAAGGATTCCTCCATCCACCAGTATAAGTCTACAGATATGCTCACTGTATACGCTTGGAGCTTTCCTGGTGTATAAGTTGAGTGCATACCATAGTCAAGTTGTGAATGTAGACTTACTCTGAATGAAGACTACTTCAGTTACCCTTTTACCTGTCCCAAATGCCTGATTACAGTGAATAATAGAGTGTAATCTCTAATAACATAGAGTGCAGCAAATGGATTTTAGGTTTAGTGTCCCTTTAATGTTACATCAAAACTTCATAGGTTTATAAATAGTGGATTAAACAATCTGCATTGTTCACTGCCCCGATCTGGGAGGACGCTGCACAACGCGCTTAAAATAAGCTGGCGTCACTTTTTCCATGTGTTAGTATGAATTAAGATTTCACGATTATAACCTTTTGCTATTGTTTTGTGCTTTTCACATGATTTAGCTTAGTGAAGGGATAAGGGATCTGACCAGTGAGGGTCCTACTGCTGGGTCCTCCAGATATCTGGAGAACAGGGGGTGCCAGTTCTCACTAGCTGATGGAGCCACAGCTCAATATGGTGTCCTGCAGCTCCATTTAATAAACTGAAAGCAATATAAAAATTGCTGAGCGTAGCGCTCTGGTATCACCAGCACTTCTATTCACTACCTGTGTGAGAGCTGGAGAGCGGTGCGCACCGTGCTTGTCAAATCCGCAATACTTCCATACTACGCAGGCCGGGGGCCTCAGCAGTTGGACCCTTGCCAATCAATTTTTTATCCAGTGGATACAGAATAACAAACAAACTTGGTACAACGCATTCATGTCACAGAGCGTTACACATCACCTACAATAAAAGCAAGATAACTGTGGCTCTATGAGGATTTCCCTGGGCCGCCATCCTTCAGGTTCACATCACTCAGGTTCACGCATATTTTTTACTAAAATTTTTGCTGAAATGACATTGCATTTTGGTGGCAATCACACTGGATGGAACTTCTTATTATACTCTTGTCAAAAGGAAACTGTTGTTATATAGGTCACAAGTTTTGTGCGCGACTTTTGGCTGTTCTGCAATTTTTCCCAAAAGTAGGTGAAGAATGGCATGACCTAGCCAGAGCAGACGCAAAATTGATTGCTGAAGTATGGAGGACCAGAGAGATGCTGTACTTAAAGGGAATTTCCAACAAACTAAAGTTAGGCCCTAACCTACTGATCAGTACTGAGACCCCCACAGACCGTGAAAACGAGGGGTCTGTCCGGCCCCTTTCGCTTCATTAGACTAATGGAGAGCCGCTGCGCTCGGCGATCTCCGTCAGCTCCATAGAGATTCATGGAGCAGAGCGGTCATGTGCAGGTGTCTGCTCCATTAGTCTGACGGAGGAAAGAGGGGTCCAACGGACCAGCACTGAGACCCTCACTGATCCCATGGATAGGGCCTAACTTTAGTTCATGGGAAAACCCCTTTAATATCAGTCTTGATACATTAGCCCCATTTTTCGCTGCAACCTTTCTACTATAAAACCTGTTGCACAGATTTCAACTAAAAGAAAACCCAATATGTTAGGAAAATTATTCCCTGCTGGATAAGGTACTGAAGGCACTATCACATAAGAAATACATCTCAACAATTGTGGACTTCCCAGCCCGGCACTATATACTAAGACCGTATGGCGACAACAGGTCATGACTTACCAAGTTATGATAAGATGAGACACCTGGAATAGATCAGTCTCTGCGCAGACTGTGATGAACAGGCATAAACTCTTAAGGCGACCACATGAAGGCACATAACTTACCATACTAGCAGCAACGAACGCTTAGAAAAGACGTGTTCTACCAATCCAGTTATAAATAAAGTTCCTCTGATGTACGGACAGAGTATACAAAAACAAAAAAATAAAAATAGGTAGCAAGTTCCGATTTCCTTCCTTTTTTTCAGGCTGGCCAACCCATTGTGGTAACCATATCCCTCATAATACTATAGTCTCCTTCAAAGGCACCAGGTGTCCATAGTGTCATGACCCAGTGCCCTCAGGGCATATAGGTTACAGCGCTATCTAGCAGCTACGAGTCTCTATACCAGTTGGAGCATCGCTGTAGCGCCAGTTCCCAGCCCGTCATGGAGGACTCGTAATCTTTTAGCTTGCGCTCTGGTTCATACAAGACTTCTGGAGCTCTGAGCTTCTTCAATTCTTCTTTGGTGGACCAGAAACCTATAAATAAGTGGGAAAACATGTTATTGCAAAGAAGATACTTTATACGATCTTCTGACATCCATGGCTGTATCTATAGTTCACACATGGCTTATATTGACTTATATTAAATGGGTTTTGATTGCACCATATATACGTTCTCAGTTTAAGAAACGACTCAGTGGGAGCCCCTACTGCAATTACGGCTTCTGGCCACTATGCAAAGTATGGAGCCAGCTGATTAAGGCTCAATACCCTGTATTTTCAGCTGATTAGATAATGGACTCACACACAATTACAATGTGGCATAAGGGGAGGAAAGGTTGCAGATTCCGGGCTATGCGCTAGGAATTCCGGCTTTTTCATGACAACAGAAAACAGGCGTACAAGCCATGAAAAATACCTGGGGCCTTTCTGTCAAATGTAATACAAAGACTTACCTACAGCCAAGCCAGCTACAATAGCACAAGGACTTACCTACAGCCAAGCCAGCTAGAAAAGCAGCGCCCAGGGAGGACATGTCTGTGTGCTTTGGTTTATCAATGGTTTGGCCAAATAAATCTGCAGTCATCTGCATCACAAAGCTGTTGTTACTGACTCCTCCATCAGCCCTGCAAGGGGGAGAACAACCCATTAGAACAATGAAAATAGATATCAGGTTATACTTATATACTGGTTATGTACATACCTGATTTTTGAGATCTTAATAGAGGTCTCTCTCTGCATGGTTTCATACAGCTGCCTATTCCTTTGTATAAAAAAAAAAAGAGAATATAATGAATATAGAAATGTTACTATAATACAGATAGAAGAACACACAAAATACAAGAAGGAGAATTGACGTAGACAAAAGGTTTTAGTAACTTTAACTATGCAGAGTCAGTTTGGTCAGAACAACTGATCAGTGCGGGGTTGGTCTCAACTAAGTGTAGATCATTAAAATTTTGTGGACAACCTCTTTAATATTTTGACAAATCTTGGGCTACATGAACACATAAGGCGCCATGGAGAGGAGGAAGGTTGAGGGACAAGTCCTATCTTTTCCTTGTGTACAGAGTGGTACGGTGCCGCAATCTCTCCGTGCAGCCATTGCCATCTATGGTCGTGCGCAACGTTCAGACTTCCTTTATTATCTTATAAGTCTAAAGGATCTATTAAAATTTTGCATTGATTTCAATGCACTTTGTTATCCGTTGGTATCGGTGTTTACCTCCTCCGTTAGGCCGTCCATTGCATTATTTATTTCCGTACTATTGTTAACATTCTTTTCCATGGCTGACGGATGGTCTTTATTTGCATCAGTTTGCACCATCAGTTAATCCATCCTTTTTTTTTTCTTTATACTGAGCATGCACAGATTCTAAATTCCAAAGTTTCAATTGAATTGAAATTCAAAAGCAGAGGAATTAGAAAAAAAAACGGTTGGCTATAATGAAAAACGGTAACAAACGGTTGTTAAGCAACATTTAGAACGATTCGTTTAAAGGCATCCTTTAAAAAAACAAACCTCATATATAGCTACTGATGGATCCCTCCAAATCTAAATTACAATCTGTTATTTCCAAAATCAGAAACTACTCGACAGATGTCTGAATGCAGATGTGACCTGGGCCTTACAGGTGACTGTGGTTTATATTATCGTTTAGTTTTTATATGATAAATAAAGAGGGATATAAAGAGGGATACATTTTTTTTTTTTTTTTTTTTTACTTTATTGACTTTTAGGTTTTTTTCTTTACTCCCAGTGTAACCTAAAAAACGCAAATCATATACTGCACTGTGTAAGTAGCGTACCGTATTTTTCGGACTATAAGGTAGTATCCTTATAGTCCGAAAAATACGGTACTAAGACAGAAGACCCCTTAGCACCTTTTGTGGAGTGCAACCGGGGGACCATTCTCGGGGCAGATTTTAATGAAATAAAGTTAATTTGCATTTAGTAGTTTACCTAAAAGCCACAGACTCCAGTATGGCTCGTACGAGGTGGCACTTGGTGGTGGAAGGCTTCAGTCCCATGAAGGAGGCGCATGCATAGGGATCATTCACTGGAGCCTAAATAGACAGAAAACATTTAGCAGGAAGAACGTGCTCCCTGCCACTGCCTTCCATAATATAGTAATAGAGAGACACTTACATACATGTACCGGCAGCAGGGAGGGAGAAAACAGACACGTTACAAGCAGACAGTACACACTCTATATGCATCATCACTGTCTCTAGGGACGTATATGCATATAACACATAGGCCCACGCATAACGTGCACAATTCAAGACACCATGGAGCAAGCACTTGTTAAAAGTCGCAGGTGAACCTCAAGGCACTGCATCCCGTCTTTGAGGCTGCGGTCACACGTGGCGTTTACATTGCGTTTTGAAACTCAATACAAAAGCTGAGGAGAGTCGCCTGATTACATTGCATTTTGTATGTGTAATGTTAACCGAATGTGAACGCACCCCTATGGGGGAGATTTATCATAGGTTTCTGAGCCAAAACTGTTCTAGTTGCCGATGGAACAATCAGAACTCAGCTTTAATTTTATAAACAGCTTTGAAAAAATGAAAGCTGAGCTCTGATTGGTGCCATGGGCAACTAAAACAGTTCTTATGCTAAATCTTCCAATGGATTGTGAATGTGAACACACATTGCATTAAGCCCTTTTTCACACAAACGTATGATTTCTTCAGCCGTGTATTCCTGTGCTGTATCAATCAGAATATGCGTGACGTTTTTCTTCCGTAATTGCACGTATATCACTGTGCGTATCCGTATAAAATTTGGTCGACTGGCAAATGGTTCCTGGCTGACTATTGGCTGGCTGATAGAATGCACCGATGTTCCGATTGGGTTTCCATGGGACCTACAAAATGGAAATACTGGAGAAAATAGAACATGCTCTATATTTTTACGTTTCGCTCGCTCACGATACGGTGGACGAAATGGCCATGTTAATGGATAGCCGTATTGGCCATTGAAATGAATGAGGCCACATGCTACCCATATTAAAACGATATGTTGCGGCGAGCTTATGGACGTTTTCATACGTTCCTGTGAAACAAGCCCAACACAGCGATTACAAAATGCAAATGTGAACACAGTATAATACGACAAATCACCTCTCCTCAGCTGTTGTATTAGGTTTCAAAATGCCATGTGTGATGCAGCCTCAAAAGAAATGCATGTTAATCCGATTCAATCCTATAAAAGAGCAGCCAATTACAGCATGTTTGCATTTATTTTGTGAATCCCATGCAGAATCCTGGAATGGGTAACAATGCAGCCACATAAAAGCACAATGTCGCCATAGTGTCACATGCTGAATGTCTCTGCATACATAGCTTAGCGTTAAAGCTAACTACATAAAATCAATAGAACTATGTATGTACAAGGGCAGTAACGCTACTCCTGGGGCAATCCCACCACTGTAGGCTCAGTGTATGGTTTGCAGGTCTCCAAGAGCTGGACACAGCTGCTGTGACTCAGTTTCTGCTCCCTTCCTCCTCGAAGACATCTCTGTATTCTGACACAACACTGATCTTTTGTCCATCTTGCAGAATTCAGCAAAAACACTTAATCAGAACGTGGGCATTTAAATGGAATCCGTCCCAAAAATTAACTTAAGAAAACTGAAAATGAGGCTGAAGTGCTTTAGGTTGTCCACAGAGCCCCTCAGCTCCACAGTAATGTCCTCATCCTTCCACCTACGTCACTCCTGGAGCCGCAGCCCTTGGGAGCTCCGCTAAAACACTTCAGTCTGATTTGCATATTTTTAAGCTGAGTTATTTTATAAGGAACTGCTGAAAAATATTCTCAAAGGTAACATAGCAGTTAGTTCAGGTATGTAAACTGTGACAACAGATTCCCTTTAAAATGGGGTTTCCCACGAATCAAGTTAGACCCTACAGGAGAGGGCTGAACTTGCTGATCAGTGGGGGTTTCAGTGATGAGACCCCCCCAGATCACGATGGGGGTTCCAGGTACCTCGGTCGGACCCCTCGTTGCTCCGTCAGATTGTGCATGACCGTTCTGCTCCATTCATCTCTATTGAGCTGACCGAGATCCGGTGAGTGCAGCGCTCTACAATTTCCGTCCGCTCTGTTGAACAGAACGGTCATGCACGGCCGTCTGCTCCATTACTCTCCCGGATCAACGACGAGTCACACTCGGGTACCTTGGACCCCATCGGACCCCTTGTCTTTGTGCTCTGTGGGGGTCTCAGTGATCATCAAGTTAAGCCCTATCCTGTGGAAAACCCCTTTAAGCAGCCAAGAAAGTGGAGATAATAGCATTTTGCTCTGTTGGATTGCAAGTTATTTCACATAAACTTGTTCAGATGATTCATGCAGTGTTTGCTGAAAAGCTATGGACCCTATAAATGTGGAATCCACATCTAAATGCAATCAGGGTGTAGCACATGACCTTACATTCACTTAGGATACCGTCACACATACCACTAGCTACCGGCCTGATCTTATTAGCGTTTAAAGTGAAACACGTGCGGCTGCTTATTACTGCAAACCTGTAAACGCATTAGCTGTAAACGCAGCGCTAGCGGTCCGTGTGAACGCACCCTCAGGCTATGCTGAAGGCATTACCTGCAGGCCGGTAAAGGATGGTACAAAATAAATCCCTTCACAGTCCGGGACATCTCTGGCCATTAACTCTGTGTCAGCGAAATCTGTGAAAAGATCTTAGGAATGGAAATTTTTTTTAACATTCAAAGCCTTTATTGAAACACATATTAACACATAAGGGTGCCTAACTAATACACTGATCACATGCAAGACGTGTTCCTTTACCACGGATATAGTAACCACCTGACTGACTTTTAAGCATCTATACAATGGTAATCCAAAAAGAAACGGAAAATTTTATTCAACGGTTTATTTGTTTTAACAGAAACAAAGAAAAAAGCTATTGTGTTTCTATAATTTCATATGATTGGTAAATATATTTTTAACACCAATTCTAGAGGTTATAACAAAATAACGTAATCTCCTATAATATTTCTTTACATAGGACCTTTCCCCACCTCACACATGTAGTGATCAACTTACCTTAATGGAGCTACTACACGGATCCTGAATTTTGAGTATCTGATCGTAATAGTCCCCTCCATTGTCAGAGAGGAGGTGTTGGTCATAACGCGTGCCCTCCGAACCAGCACCTTCCTTTTGACCGTGGAGAGGAATACAATGGCCACATACTGGGACTGATCCTGGTGCCCCAGGATCTGTGTAGCTGCCCCTACAGTATGGTATAGCCATTTCCACCTGTTTGAGGTGGTGAAAGGTCCTCTTTAAAGGTACTGTCCTATGAACAAGAAGCCAAGAACAGTACACAACAGTCTCCAGTAGTCCAATGGACAATGAATGCAGTGCAGCAGACATGAGCACCCTTTGCATCCTGGAAGGACTGCATCTCCGATTGGTGATGAGCCAATGGAAAGACAGGATTTATCTTCTATAATTACAAATAATTTCTAGCTATTCTGAAGACTTACTTAGCACTTACTCAGCTCTTGTGCCCATTTGATCGCCGTTCCTGTATCGGAGGCATTACCCTCTGCTAAACACACCAACTCATTGCCGATCTTCCAGCCCACTAGAGGGTAAAGACCTTACAAGAAGAAGAACACAAGAACAATTAGATAAGTTTACTCAATATGTTATGGTAAGTTATGGAATAAGAGCCAATCTTGCCCATCACCTGCTATAGACGTGTGCAGATTGCTCCCAGTATTGATGGTCATAAATGTTCCAGTTCCCATTGTCAATTTAACATCCCCCACATCAAAACAGCACTGGCCGAACATCCCAGCCTGCTGGTCCGCCACCTGTACAATTATAAAGTGATGATGAATGTGAAAGGTAATTGCTTTTACCAAAACTCAGGAACATGTATGATATCACTCACCAGTGCCCGAATAGGTACAGAAACACCAAATATGCTGGGATCCACTTCTCCAAAGTTATGACTAAAGAAAGGATAAAAGGGAATCTAAGGACAGAAAATACCCACATACAGGATGGATACAGACCATAAGAAACCTGAGTGACCGCACCTGGTATCCTCCACAGGAGGAAATATAGATATAGGGATGGAGAGCAGCGAGCACAGGAAGGAGCTCCAGCACATCTACAATACAAGGACAGGATCACTTATATGAGATAATATAATGTATGAATCAGGGCCAGAGTCCAGGAAAATCCTGCTGTGTGGAAAATATCTGTTAGAAACAAAAAGATTCGGACCAGAATGGGTTTGGGTTAATCTGCGTGTTCCCATTGGTAATCATTCTTTACACCCCTGTACAGGGATCTGGAATTTGCTGTGATAAAGACAAAAGGCAGGTCAGAGGTCCCAGGGGTCAGGTAAGGAATAGTCAGAGACAGACCAGGATGGGGGCAGGCAGAACACAAGCAGAGACCAAGATGCAGACCATGTGTCAAGATAAGGTTTCGGTCAAGCGGTGTCATAGTAAGCCATAGGGCATTAAAGAGCAACTCTAAATCCCTCACCCCCCCTCACAAATCAATAACAACTTTGTCTATTAAATTTGTTACCTATATCCGGCGGTTTCTTTGCTATACCCCTTTAAATTATCTCTGTGCTGAAGAAGCTTCTTCCTCTGGCTCTGCTGACAAGCCATGGAGTCCGTCCTATAAACAAATCTATGGACTCCTGGGAGGGGAGGGGCTGCTGCTCCCTGCTCACAGAGGAGGAGATTATGTGACTGTGCTCTCTCAGTGTATGTAGCAGGGCTGAGTGTGTTCAGGACAGTGGATATATACGTCTCCTACACAGAACAGTGACGTACAAGAACTACACTGTTCCCTATCAGTTCCTCCATGCCAGTCTGTAATTCTACAGAACGTTCTATGTCACTCTCTGTACCTCTCTCCTTATAACTTTACAGTTGCGCTTTAAGTCTTCACGTTAAAGTGGTATTCCCACGAAAACAATTCAGGATAACAAAATAACACATTCTCTAACTCCCTGTTATTAACATAAATACAACATTTCCCAGATATAATTCCAACATGTCTCTATCAGTCCTGGTATATACAATTTTGGTTGCCCCAGGATCCGAAAATCTTCTGACTATGGTTGGGCAGGATAGATTCTTCTCATGAATAGCAACTCTTGTCTGAACACTACAGTGCTCTCTGCCTTCTGTCCCCGCATTACAAGACCAGCTCAGACACAGGCACAAGAGAAGATTACTCTACAAGCTACATATAAGATAAGGTCTTTAACCAGTGGGTGTGTTTGTTACAGCGGAGATGTGGCAGAGCTAAAGTGTCTCATTGTGTTTTATATCCCTCTCATGGATCTCATTATTTCTAATCTGTCTCATTTTTCTATGTGTCAGATACTAGTAGAATGTTCAGAAGGTAAATGAAAGTGTAGATAAGCCTGTACCCTGATAATCAAAAGCACATTGTCAGCACACTGCATCTCGTAGCACAGAGGGATCATGAAGTGTCTAAAGAAAGACCCCGTAAAATTGTAACGCAAGGGGTTAAAAATAAGCTTTATATTGTAAACATAATTTGGGAATTATAAATTTTAAAACCCTTTTAATCATGTGATATAAACTTAAGCTTTCAAAAAAGCTGAAGCCTGAATGACAGCCATGGGTAACTGTTGACACTGGACATAGAAACGTTCAGTGTTCTCACTTCTGAGGAACATGTTGCGTCCACTTACCAGGTAGGGATCAAAAATTGCAGTCCCACTCGCATTGGAATAGTCTGTTGCAAACACAGAGCCTGAAAAACAAAAAACATTCATTAGTCCACAACACTTTATTCATCCAAAAACAGGGGCACAACTAAAATAAAAAGTAAACTTTTAAATAGAATATGTTAAATATTGGGCTGTTTTTAAATATACTTAAATTTTTTTTGTAATTTTGTATTTTTTTTTTTTAATTTATTTATATTTTACACAATTTATTTGGCACATAAAGAGCTCATCACCTCTCCCTATGTTTAATATTAGCCGAACGTGATACAAATCTTATTATTGAAAAGTTTCATATTATTAGAAGACGCTCTGATGCTTTAGTCTCTGCTTATAAATTCCTGTACACTTGGCACTTACCATTTGTGAGTTTATACAGTAGCCATGTGTCGATGGTCCCGAAACAACAGTTGTCCTCTTCTGCCGCTTGACGCACCTGGAAAATAGAAAGTAGATACAAATTAATGGATGTCCACCACCAGATTACTGGTGGTAGAGTGTCCTAATTAGGCTGCTTGTTCCATCTAGGTTACCTTAAAATAAAAAAAGAGAAAAAAAGACAACAGAGGACGGCGCCTCGGGTAATATCGTTGGTAAATCCAAAAAATAGTATCAGGAGGTGAGGGGCTCACCTGGATGCTTCTTGTAAATAATCTCATAAATATAACACATAACACCTGAAGCGGTTGTTTTTCTTTTTCTTGTCCGAATTCAGACTCAGTGGGGATCCTTCAGGGTATATTTGAGGTAAGAACTGTTGTGAGCAGCTCCACAGTCAGGAAAAAAACGGTGGCGCCGATGGCGTCGGTAAACAATGAATAGAGAAGAACAAAAGGGGGAACCTAGACTCACGTGGGCGCTAATAGTGTACTTACCAAAAATTACAATACCTCCTGAGGAAAGACGAATTTTTAATCCATAAAATTTGATAAAAAATACATAACACAATATGTGTCCACACGTGGCGTTTCGGGTGTGCACAACCTTTCTCAAACAGGGTTGAGAAAGGGTGTTGCCACACCCGAAACGCGTCACGGTGTGCAAAACCCTTCTCAAACAAGGGTTTGAGAAAGGGTGTTTGCACAACCGAAACGCGTCACGTGTGGAACATATTGTGTTATGTCTTTTTATCAAATTTTATGGATTAAAAATTCGTCTTCCTTTCATTGAGGGTATTGTAATTTTTTGGTAAGTACACTATTAGCGCCCCACGTGAGTCTAGGTTCCCCCTTTTGTTCTTCTCTATTCATTGTTCCATCTAGGGCAGTGATAGCAAACCTTGTAGAGACCGGGTGCCCAAACTTCAACCAAAACCTACTTATTTACCATCAAGTGCCAACTTGACAATTTAAACAGTAACTTATTGCTCTCTTTTGTTCCACAACAGTCAATCGTATCAGCCCCCTGAGGACACCAATACAGTTGAAAGCAGGAAGGCAAATTCAGACATCATTGTAGCTTCTCTCCAGGGTCTCTCTCTACAGGAAGAATCGTGGGGCCAGTAGTAGGACCTCCAAAAATATTCTATGTCACAGGATACGTCACTTTAAGAGCTACATCTCAATTGTCTAGGACTGCAGGAAGATTTAAGTCCTGTCTGGTGAACTTTGTCTTGGGGCGACAGCCTGGGTGCCCACAGAAAGGGCTCCGAGTGCCACCTCTGGCACTCGTGCCATAGGTTCGCCATCACTGATCTAGGGGATGGAGGAACCTTTTTTTTACAAGTTTAATAACGAAATATTAACTTTTAAAAACAGCCGGAGGTGCTCAGGGCCATCAATTACAGTGAAGGGGGCGTTCTAGGGTGGGGAGAGCTTTACTATAGTGTTAAACTCTCCACCTTCTTGACATAATAAAACCAATTTACATCTCACTTTAAAGTTGTTTTTCGGATGGTACAGCCGCACTAGACGATAAAAAGAAACACAATCTAGAAACTGCTCTGCTGCTTCATAACATTCTGGTAGTGGTTTATTAGGCCAGTTTCTGATGACAGGTTCCCTTCAATTCATTGCACATTTTGCGTCTTCTGGGCACTTTCTTATTGGCCACCGCTAGGGGGAACACCAGACACATTGGGGCTTATTTACTAAGGATCCCGTGGCCATTTTCGTCGGGTTTCCTGACTTTTCGGGAATCGCGCCGGGGATTGTGTTGCACGCGATTGGACTAAGCGCGGGATTTAACATTCAAATTTGTGTAGCAAGCCAAGCATTTACATACACCGGGAAGAAGATGGTGAACCCCGGCAGACCTGAGCAGGGAGCGTCACATGCAGGATATCGGGTGCGGGATCTACGCGGAGCGCGGCAGATGTGCATTTCGGTGGACACTCCGGATGATCCCTGCTGTGCGTTGTTCGACAAGAGTGAACTTTGCCGCAATTCACAAAGATCGTGCGCCCGATATACTGCATGTGACGCTCCCTGCTCAGGTCCGACAGAGTTCACCTTCTTCTTCATGGTGCATGTAAGTGCATTGTCTCGCGACACAGATTGAATGTTAAATCCCGCGCTCAGTCCGAATCAGTCGGATCATCCGACGGCCCACCTCCCGAGTTCTGTCGCATGAAAGCCAGCGCAATTGCGGCACAAGTGCGATCCGTGGGACCCTTAGTTACTAAGCCCCATTGATTTATGATGCTGCTATCAAGTATCACAGTGATTCTCTGATGAAGGCTGCAGACAATTAACCACTGAACTAGGATTGTGTTGGTTAGAAGCAGAATGGGACCACCAATTGTTATGATCAGTAAGGTCTTAGTGGCGAAGTTCCCAATATATGTATTTGATGGGTAAAATCCCCTTTTAGGTTGTGGACACATGGGTCTGAAAAAGGGGTGTGTCGTTGTTAAAAAGTGGGGGGGGGGCCTCATTGGAAATAGCCTATGTGACAGAAAATGTATTGTTCTGGTGCAGTAAACTAGACCAACTACTAGGCGGTGCAAAGTACAACTCACCAGTCTTACACTGCACCAGATTCATCATCCAGCATCAGACACGGTGATAAATGTGGTGCAACGGAGATCTCTAGATCTACTCTCCACTGGTCTAATGACACACTAATACACCTCCCGCATTCTGATGGATGATTGATCTGGTGCAGTGTAAGACTGGCGAGTTGTACTTTGCACCTCCTATGAGTTGGTCTAGTTTGCTGCTCCTCAATATAAAATATTCTGGTGCACAGGAAATTTTCTGTCCAACCAAGCAACCAACCCACAACCCCACCACCCTCTTTTGGATTAAATGGAAAACTGCTTAAAAATGCTCTAAAACAAAGAGGTGCAGGACATTTCATCTGAAAATTACGCCAGTATTCTGGCGTGGACAGACTGAAACATCTCTCCTAGGCTGTGATTGCTCTAAACAAATGTTCTGGTCTTTACCTCTGGAATGTTCTGTAAGACCCAGGCCAGTCGCAGGGACACGTGCTGAGGGGTGAAGTTGATCAGGCTTGCTGCTAAAAACCGCTTTCTTCGAGTGAAAAAGTGAAGGAACTTACAGGAACCATGAACAGCCTTAAGAAATAAAAAGAGTTACCCCTCCATCCTCATAGACTGTAAGCTCTTGTGATCAGGGACTTTCTTCCTATTATTACTCTGTAATATCTCTGTATATGTACCACATGATCTGTACAGCAAAATATCATGGCGCTATATGAAGATCTTAGCAATAGTGTAAAATTAGTGTGCACACAGAGGACAGGACACCCAGGGATATACAGTAAGGTTGATACGTGAAGTCTTTAAAGAGAACCGCCCATGCAAATTAACCCACCCAAAATAAATACTTCATTAAAAACCATTATTGCCCTTATCCCTAAATTGTTCCCTTCTATGGCAGCAGTGTTAAAAAAATCAGCTTGTAAACTTATATACAAATTCCCTGATGCGAGTCCACTGAGGTCCTGCATTTTCAGTGGTTACTTCTCTGCCGTGCCTTCTTGTACATGATTGACAGGTCTCACTGAGGTGCAGAACATCCAAAGAGAGCTCTGTCACATCATTGGGCACTTCATCTCATGTGACCAGATTGATGTAATCTAAGTTCCTGATACATTTGCACAGTCTATGCCATGTATGTATCTGATCACATGAAATCACACCAGCCTCCATGGAGGATTGGGGGCAGGGGGAATAGAAGTTCATGGGGGGCCTCTTTGATTTTATATAATTAGATAGAAAAAAGGGGTAGAAGTTACAAATGTGACATCACCCAAGTCACATGACATGCTGAGAAGAGATACGGAACCCATGGGGGGGAACAGTAGATGGGAGGGGGTCGGTCGAGCAGGGGAATCCTTCTCTGATGCCAAGAAATATAATATAAAGATTTTACATGGATGTAAGGGAAACAGTTGTAGCTAAAAGAAGGGTGTCAGTTAATAGGACTGTATAGGAACCTAGCTGTATATGTGATAATGTGGTGACAGGTTCCCTTTAAAGGAAACCTACCACTTAGAATGGTAGGGGTCGCCTTAAATACCGAGCACCAGCTCAGGTGAGCTGGTGCCGGTGCTTACTTTCGTTATGTTATAACGCGGTATCGCGGTTTTAACACTTTTTAAACTCTAGAGCAGAAGAGGCTTCGGCGCTGCACGCCGACCTGCGCGCCGCAACGTCTCCGTATTTCCTATGTAGGCGCGCGCATGATCGTGCGCAGGCCGGCCGAAGCCTGTTCTGCTCTAGAGTTTAAAAAGTGTTAAAACCGCAGATACCGCGGTTTATAACACTAACGAAAGTAATACCGGCACCAGCTCACCCTGAGCTGGTGCTCAGTATTTACTGCTTACCCCTACCATTCTAAGTGGTAGGTTTCCTTTAAATATTGTTTAACTAAATAATGGTTGCTTTAGATATAATCAAAAATCTGACATTTTCAAAAACAGCTGGCATTTATTATGTCATTCTGACTAAAAACCTAAACTATCATAATTGTCAGACAAGCTTCCTCCACTCTATATCTGGGCTCAATATTTGCACTTATAGGGATATATCTGTATTACATTTTATAATCCAATTTAATAAGGATTATGATTTTTAAGCCATAATGTTAAAAACACTTAATTTTTACTCATGACCATTATGGTGACTTCATTGGCTTTTTGTGGTGGATTCTAAGTATCTCCTCCACGTCTTAAAATCTGCTATTATTTTCACTGTAAGTGAATGAGCCTTTAGAGGAGTGCAGTAGTTACCTTTAAGAGTAGAGAGCTGTTCCAGGAACTGACCAGCTCGGCCGCCCGCAGGTCCTGCCAGCTGATGAAGTTATGGAAGGGCTTTCCAGTCTTCCTGAAAACATGAAAAGTCAACTTCAAAAAGTCCGTTCTTAATAATTTTCATATGCCAGACATCCCCTTTAAGCAACTATGATCCAAACAAGTTAACACCAAGTAGGATTTTGCAGATCATTAAATCTATCACCAAACAATATTGTGAATTCCCATGTGACTTTTTGCTATTCTGCAACACATGAAATTGCAAAAATATGGGCAAGACATGACTTCCTGTGGCCGATAGATTTACACAAGTGTTACGCTGCAGGAGATGACTCGCACACTGTAACTAATATGTTACCTAACTACAGCTGCAATTGAGGAATGAAGAAATAAAAGATATATTGTTGGTGACGACAGATTAGAATTGTGGCTCCAAATATATAAATATATATGTGCGATTTATGAGAGATCACCCTCACCAATTTTTAACCTGTTTTGTTAAGCATTTTGGTACCAATATTTACCCTATTTACGACTATGATCAGTCTGTGAATGGTGGACTATGCACTGGACGGATTTCACAGACTGGCCACAGTGCAGAAGATGGGCCTCCAGGCATTATAGTGATATAAGATACAAGAAGTCCTTGCTTCCCCGTTGTAACCCTGATCACAGTTGTTGCAAAGGGAAGAAGTGACTCCCACACACCACCATAGCTGGTCTATGAATCACAGACCGACCACAGTATCCAGGACATGACACTTTGCATCATATATACCAATGATGCAAGGAGTCCCTGTTGTTAGGCAGAAGCAGCATTGTACCTTATTCAGGAATGGCCTCCCTGTATGGCACTTGAAGGCACTATATAAATAAAGATTATTATTATCAATATGATGTATGGAGTCCAATCCTCTGTACTGTGGCCGGTCCCTGAAATCCAACCAGTGCATATTCTATGATTCAAGGATCCACAGCCGTCTGAATGAGCTCTTAATATGAAAAGATCATGAATTACTGTGGCACTACTCATCATTTACAACCTACTTGTTCCAGGTAATGAAAGTTGCTCTTTGTGTAGAAATTCCAAGCCCAGCGACTTGACTAAGATGGATCCCGGCATCTGTGAAGACGTAAATAACATCTGAAGTATAAGGCGTTAGCAGTAATCTCCTGTGAGCATATGACTGTTTGTATTCTGTAATGTAATATTATATTTGTATATGTCCCCTATGATTTGTAAAGCACTACAGAATATGATGGCGCTATATAAATAAAGATTATTATTATAACAGTGAAAGCATCAACATCACATTGCAGAACAGATATAAACATCACTTAAAAAAAATAAATAAATAAATAAATGAAATTAAAATCACCTTTCACGGCTTCCTTCACCACACTCACAAACTGCTTCCACAGCTCCTCGGGGTCGATCTCCACCTGTCCACGCTTGGGGTACAAAACTTTTATCTGCCAAGAAAGAAAATGAACACATATAACAATGGTTTTTTTAATGTATTTAAGCTTCAGCCATGGCCTTTACTCCTAAATACATGAGAAATATCATTTAGAAGTACCCCCTGTCCATCAACAGGACAGTCTTGTAAGGTTTGGAAAAGTTTTGTCCTGATCTCATAGTACAAGTTACTATTCCAGGCTTTCAGTATGTATAATATTTGGATCTGCCAATAAACCTCAGCCAAATGCCAAGCTAAGTATGTGACCAATTCTTATGAACAAAGATAGGTTTTACTTTGGTTTTATATATTATATTATGTAATTATTATACTGGTCCAATTACCAGTTGTTGTTATCACTACTACGATGTGTTTTGTCAGGTTCATTGACATCAACTCATGCCACAGTAAACCAGTAGATATCTGTAGTAAGTGACAGTACTATGTCCTATTATGGCTGCTGAGTATGGGGAGACAGGAACATAGTCCATTCTGTATCTTATCTGGGATTTACCTCTGTCTCATCATTCCTTGGACCATGGGGTGACAAAAGGAAGGGTGTGTGTCCAAGAGGAGACTACACCTATAACAATACACTGAGCTGTGTTATTAGTCAGGTTACTGGAGGGCATTGGGAATACACATGGAAAGTGAGAAGTATTTTTATCTTATGACTCCATGGTTACTGCTTCTCTGCAGTATTATAAGGAGTGGATGATATCTTTGAAGTATTTTTCTTTGATACGTATTGTAGTTGTACTAGTCCTTTGTTATTCTCCTTAGAATTTACTAACTGGGTGTTAGACTACGTGCAAGTTTGTTTTTACAGAACAATCTGTTCAGAAATTCTAGGTGGAGTCTGGTAAATCCCAAACACTAAGTAAGGTGTAAAGTACTACTCTAGAGGGGGGAGGTGGGGGTATAGTCAAAGCACCATATAACTGATGATGCGTCATAGTTCAAAATTTGACTGCACTAATATTATCAGGTCCTGATCGCAGGTAACATAAAAGGTGGTGGAACAGTTTTCACCCATGGGCCTTAAAATATGACATAAGTGTTATACATAGACAGGGACGCAACTAGTGGGGTAGCAGCCACTGCAGCTGCTATGGGGCACGCAGTGTCAGGGGGCCCCGACAACTGTGATATTGGGTTTGTATATGTTGTATCTAAGTATATGTGGTGTGTGTATGTTTATGCAGCGTGTGTGTACATGCTATAAAAAAATGTATATAAATATGTGTGGTTGTATGAACAGGAGTGTACAAATATATAATATATTTTTATAATGAGAAATAGGGCCCCGTTCAGAAGTCTTCTATGGGGCTCTGTCTCTCCTGGTTACGCCCCTGCACACAGAGTGGACTGAACCCCTTTGACTCTTTTAGGACCAATGGTCATTGGTGCCCGAATACCCAGATCAAATTTTGCAGTTCATTCTGTTTCTTCAATATCCTTGGAAGAGCTTTACACCCCATAACTATTTTTACTTTGTTTTTAACTCATGACAAATGAGATTTCAACTTGATGAAATAGTTTTATTATTTACAAGTTTCATTTTTATAGAATTAAAAGACAAATGACTAAAATAAAAAATAAAGTGAAAAAATAAGCTTTTTTTGCTCATTAAAGTAGTAAAATTTATCCTCAGCATCAGTCCATCACCCTCCCGAATATTCAGCTCCAGATGCAGAGGGTGCATGTACTTCTGTCCGCTCTGTCTCCCTGCACATCTTTCTCTATATTTATTTCTATGTACCACAGAACCAGAGATATCTACTGTTATATTTTTCTTGATGGCTTAAGATGTGCCATCTGCAAGGGCTACGTATACGAAAGGGTTAAGAGGAGGAGGGAATGGAGACTAATCTCTTGTTCTGGACACTAAAATGTACAAAAGGTTTCAGGATTACACGATAAAAATGTGCACTTTGACAACTAATACAGAGGATCTGGTTGCAGTGTAACACACCTAGACAAATAATCCGCTTATAGTAATAGCAGATCACCGCCTATGTGGCAGGTAAAATGTATAGACACCCACTGGACTTTAGTACATTCAAGTATAATCACTGGATGTTACACACACTCTGATTGATGACAACTGCATGGAGAGGATTGGGGTCACGGTATCAGTGCAAAGACCCCCCACTAATCACATACTAAAAACATATGATAACATATCAGTATTAAAAATGCTTTAAGAAAGACCCCTTTAATTAGAGCCATAACCTCAATGCTAAACAGCAAGATGTGTTGGAGATACCCGAGCGCTGTGCTTGACAATTTGTTACGCTCCTTACTATAGAATGGAAGCAGAAAGACATAGACTTGACCTTCTGCTTCATCCAATTAGTAAGAACAGGACCTCCATCGATCCTGTGGATAGAGGATCACTGTCAAACTTTGTACAAGGATTTAAAAAAAAAAAAAAAAATTATTCATCATCTCTCCTTAGGGAAATTAATAAATACCGGTATATAATTGGGTAGGCTGTGGTTGTAGGATTACTCCAATGTGCTCCCCTTCCTCTTCCTAGATCTGCAGCATCGCGTCCATTGCTCTATTTAATTTATAATAATTCCTTTATATACACAGCGCCGCACAGAGCTTTCCAAATCGGTCCCTGTCCCCATGGGGCTCACAACCTACCAGTATGTTTTGGAGTGTGGGAGGAAACCAGAGGACCCCAATGAAACCCACACAAACACAGAGAGAATATACAAACTCTTTGCAGATGTTGACCCTGGGACCTGAACCTAGGTCCCCAGCGCTGCAAGGCTGCAGTGCTAACCACTGAGCCACCATGCACAATATTCTCTTTACCTCCTGCTGCTGCATATAGATAATTCTTCCTGCTCCTGAGCCTGTCCTGGACATGATGCCCAGCGCCCACATGACACATGGGTGCTCCATCTCCTATACACAGGGTGCAGCTCCTGACATACCTTGTCCTCCGCGCTCCCACACACCTCGGCGGCCGGGTTGTACACGTGACAGCGCAGCACCGTGCTCCCCACGTCCACAGCCAGCAGCAGGCGCTCCCGGTAGCCGTTCCTGACAGATCCCATGGTCGCTCATCGAGCCCAGACTTCTCTTGGGAGGGGCTACAGCTGGTGGAGCCATGTTTACGGGGGGGCGGGGCTTAGTGTCTAGAAGGATTGCAGTGATTACTAACAAGTGGACGCCATCTTTACTACTGGCAGGTATCTGAGGCGGCTATACTCAGAACGTAACACATAGATTGACATAGACTGTAAATCTGGTTATGAGAAATGAATACGAGGGCGGCAGGTTTATGAGTCGCTCCTGACGCTAAGATTGTGAGGCGTTTTGTCAGGCGCCGGTCATGGGCTACGGGAAAATGGCGTCGGCTGTCGGATTTTGTCCTCTAGCGAGAATCATATGTGTTGGTTTGGCGGGTGTGTGACTGAGGGAGATTAGCGCTCATTTTTTTTTTGTTTGGCGCCAGATTGGTGATGGCGGAGCGGTCCTGTGCGGGATCGGTGGCGGTTAGTATCGGCCTGGACGTAGGACTGAGCGGAGACATGGCTGTGCTGTCAGGAGGGACGTGTACAGACATGTCCTGTGTGTGGTGTGAGAGGCTGACATGTATGAGACCCAATGTCATCACTGTATACATGACACTTATGTGTGTGACAGCTGGGACCCCACTAATCTAGAGACAGGGGTCCCCAATAGTCACATGCCCCATAGAAGTGACTGGAGCTGCTGTCACATAGGACAATCGGGCACCATATTCCTGTCCTATAGGTGGGAGCACCCGTCACTGGTCTCGTCCCATGAATATCAGGAGGGTGTGGATAGATCTCAGGTGAGATCAACTTTTTGTGACTTCGGTTCACACCAGATCTAAAACTGTCGCGCGTCCCCCTGCTACATACAATCCCCACCCAGAATGGGCTAGTGGTGGCCGTATGTGGTACATTGCACATGCCTTTCATTTATATGATGAAATCTACCATAAAAATCCATAATAAACCACTTACCCATAGACCCAGGCGCTGTGACTGTGCTAATCTCCTTATATTTCATATCCATGGGCTCGTCCAGATGGACGTTTTGACATCAGTATGCGATCAGCTCACATACTGACCCTTTGAGTGAACAATTTAAAACACAAAAATTGAAAAGGGCTTTGGTGGGAAGGGGTTAAAGGGAACCTGTCACCTCCAATCGGCTAAATAAACCGCAGACAGTACCTTGGAGAACACTGTAGAGTCCTCTCAATGCTTCTAATCCTGTTACTCTGCATTGCTGTTGTGTGATAAAAACAACTTTTATTCTTCTTGTCGTTGTTCATTTATTCAGTCAAGGAGGCGGGACAGCTTTCCGACCCACTCAAGCTCTGCCCGCCGGCTGCCCCCAGCTCTATGTCACTGGCATCAGCGTCCACGGCTTGTCCTTTAGATGTACATGGCGCTGGTGAGATTGAGAGCTAGCCATGCAGGCGCATGCGCAGTGCACCTGAAGGGTTGGCCGTGCATGCCGACTGTCAACCATAGTCCATTTCTGGGGAGGTGTAACACCCCTTAAGTCTAGGAGTTATTTATTTGTATTAATGAGAATTTCATACTCCTCCTCTGCAAAAAAAAATACTCATCAATAAACAGTGGAGTATTATTACCCTTCTGGAAAAATGTTAGTGCGACCTCTGGATTTGGAATCATTTGGAATTTTTTTTGGAAAAGGGGGAATTTGGGACATTTCCACCAAATCTAAATTTGCTTTTCAGCAGCAGCTTTATGACACGGAGGGAAAGACTCTGCTGTACTGTCGGGGCAATCACTGGTGGAGATTCCCGCAGCATCAGGGCAGCCGCTGCCATTAGAGAAGCTGACGGCCTGAGCAGAATTGTTAGTTGAGCCTGACAAATCTTTAATAATTTCTGAATATATAGACTGACCCCCTGCCATCTTCCTTCTGCAGATGATGAGTGAGATGTAAGGGAAAATGTCGAAAAAGAGGAAATTTCCGCTGCCGCGATCAGAGTGTATTTGTGGTATCTGTCGGGAGATCCTTCTGGAGCCGGTGACGCTGCCATGCAATCACACCTTGTGCCACCCATGTTTCCAATCGACTGTAGAAAAAGCCAGCTTGTGCTGTCCTTACTGCAGGCACAGAGTCTCCAATTGGGCACGGAAGAGCGCCCGCTCCGGTACTCTGGTGGATAAGGAACTATGGGAAGTTATACAGCGCCAGTACCCGGAGGAGTGTGAGCGCCGCACCCATGGACAGGACACAGCGGAGGACGACTTTGATGATGGTAAGAGAATAAAAATAACATTTATTAGTAGAATCCACATGTAGTATATATCCACACAAAGCTTTGTTGTGTATTCAAGGTCTAGCCATCTATCCAGCACCTCTTATATGCAAACCTGGAGAAATCCGGCAAGAATATGAGGCGGAAATTAGCAAGGTAAGAATGTCTTAAAGGTTCATTCACCCTACCATGGACGGTCTGTGAATCATGAATGCATTGCCCTGTTTCATGGGCCGACCACAGAGAGAAGGACAGGCATCACCGTTGCAGTTGGGTCCATAAATATTTGGACAGAGACAACATTTTTCTAATTTTGGATCTGTACTTTACTGCAATGAACTTTGAACAAAACATTTCTGATCCAATTGAAGTTCAGACTTTGACTTTAATTCAGTAGATTGAACAAAATGATTAAAAGAAGAATTTTTTTTTATACACAATCCCTTCATTTCAGGGGCTTAAAAGTAATTGGACAGTAATTTTAAATGTTATTTTCTAATACTTAGTGGATAACTTTGTTGGTAATTGCTGCCTGAAGTTTTAAACTCATGGACTTGACTTTTGGTCCCTTTTGGGAAAAGAAAAAAAAAGAAAATTTGGTGCATGTTAAGAAGCTTATGGGTGTTGTCACATGATAGCGTTTTGATTCTGTTTTGAAACTGAATCAAAATGCACAGAGGAGGACCACGGACGATCGCATATGCGTTTGAAATTAGCAAGGTAAGAATGGTAAACGCTTGTGATCCGCAACCAGCCCCTGGTGTCTTGTATTGGCTAAATACTGATTGCCTGTGGGTGCGGTCACCCGTACCATTAACTCTGCGATTGGTAACCAGATCCCGGTTCTGGTTACTGAGTGCTTGCGGTTTCATAGAAACGCATTTGCAATTGGGCCGAGGTCGCGTTTGTGAACACAGTACGTGTGATCAAACCCTAAACCCTTCATCCAGTTCTAATGTGGATACCCTAAATAGTTGAAACTTCATGCGTTCACACATGTTGTCCTTTGGAAGCAGATGCTGCGGGAAGGATTGAATCGTCCCAGTGAGCTCAAAATCCACTTAATCGGCGTGGTTATGCTTGATGGCTGCAAGTAGGGGGTTAAACACCCGGGACTGGAGAGTTTCCAATCCTGTTTATTAGTGATGACACAGCTTATGTCCTGCAAGTGCGGCGCGTCAGAATTTCCCTTAATGACCGCCGCAAAAAGCCGATATGGCAGTCCTTGATCCAATATTTGGACTTTTATGTGGCTGAAAAAAATATTTGCAGTTTCAGTGTTGAGGGGTACTCCTTGCCTTTGATTGCAAGTATACAATTCGGGCCACATTTATCATAGCACTTGTGTCTGGTACATTTTACAGAAAAATGGGGGCAGATTTACTTACCCGGTCCGTTCACGATCCAGCGGCGCGTTCTCTGTGGTGGATTCAGGTCCGGCCGGGATTCACTAAGGTAGTTCCTCCGCCGTCCACCAGGTGTCGCTGCTGCGCTGAAGTTCCCCCGGAGGCGCGCTGGAATGCCCTGAAATTCACCGGCCAATACCTAGTGAAGGTAAGTGTAATTTTCGCAACACATTTTTTGTTTTAAATGCAGCGGTTTTTCTGAATCCGTCGAGTTTCCGTTCGGCCACGCCCCCCGATTTCCCTTGCGTGCATGCCGGCGCCGATGCACCACAATCCGATCACGTGCGCCAAAATCCCGGGGCAATTCAGGGAATATCGGCGCAAATCGGAAATATTCGGGTAACACGTCGG
Source organism: Engystomops pustulosus (assembly GCA_019512145.1). Lineage (NCBI taxonomy): Eukaryota > Metazoa > Chordata > Amphibia > Anura > Leptodactylidae > Engystomops > Engystomops pustulosus. Next base: position 28,209,747 of record CM033643.1, on the reverse strand, counting down.
GAAACCGCGAATCGGGCCATTAGTAAATGACCCCCATGGTATCATTCCTTAAGCACTTTTGTATTTTTTACACAAAAGCATTTAAAATCCCGGTATACAGGGTGGGTACATGACTCCATGTATTGGGACACAAGACGCACAACGCAGACGCCTCCAATCATACGGATCAGAAGACCTCTGCCACGTGTGCTCTATACCATGACCCGAGACCAAAGAGCACAAGATAAGGGACAAGGAATAACATCCCCAACACTGTACAACATATAGATAGAGCTAAGCTCACGAGGCAGCATGTTATAGAGCAGGAGGAGCTGAGCATGTTGTACATAGTGTCTTATCTGCAGGCAGCATGTTATAGAGCAGGAGGAGCTGAGCTTACTGTACGTAGCTTCCTATCTGCGGGCAGCATGTTATAGAGCAGGAGGAGCTGAGCACGTTGTACATAGTGTCCTATCTGCAGGCAGCATGTTATAGAGCAGGAGGATCTGAGCAGATTGTACATAGTGTCCTATCTGCAGGCAGCAGTGTCAGGAAGGTGAAAAGTGGCTTCAGCGTTAAGGGGTTAATGTGGATAGCCTAAAAAGTTGAAACTTTGCGTTCACACATGTTGTCCTTTGGATGCAGCTGCTGCGGGAAGGATTGAATCGTGAGCTCAAAATCCAGGGGAGTATCCACTTAAACGCTGCGGTCATGCTTGATGGCTGTGAGTAAGGGGTTAAACACCCGGGACTGGAGAGTTTCCAATCCCATTTATTAGTGATAACACAGCTTATGTCCTGCAAGCACGGCGCGTCAGAATTTTCCTTAATGAACGCCGCAAAAAGCTGATATGGCAGTCATTAAGGGGTTAAAGGCGATGTCAATTAAGTTTCACCGTTCTAGCCCCTTTTAGACACTAATATTAAACTCTTTGAGCTCTAAACCCCTAGAGTTTTAAGCCTGTACACTTCCTCCAGTGTGACTCCACACATTTACAGGGCTCCCAGGCTAGAAGAGGATGGTGGGGGCCGAATATGGTACAAAGAGATTAATAAAGTGAAAGGTGTCACATTAGAAGAGTAGGGCATATTATATGTCGGCAAACCTGAGCCAGGAATTTTTCCGCAGCTTATTATTCTTCCTCCTCCTTTGGTTATCATATTTATAGTAACATTTTTAAGGGTTATTTTGGGATTTAGGAAAGGTGGTCGAAATTATATTGGTGGAGTTAAAAGAGTTCATTGGGAAAAAAAATCCCATGTAGAGTCCCTGGCCAGGTTCACCTCACTTGTTTTAGAGGCATACATAGAACTGAGCTTCTGGGTAGGAGACAAAACCCTGACCACCAACTCCTACCTAGAGACACAACACAACAAGAACACAACTGGCAGCAAAGAGAGGATTACAAGTTTGAAGGATTGGAGCTCTCACATTGGAGTGTGATGGACGTTTTAGAAAACGGCAACAATTTTAATAAGCGCAAATGGCAATGTTCAGCAATGGTGTATGTAAAATACTTACATTGGTGAGCAGCGTGCACGGTAAGGAGAGAAGAGAACGCTGCAAAACAATCTTGGGGGGAGATTTATCATTAGGCGGGATTTTGCACAGGTTAGACTGGGTGGTTTCCACTAGTCGGATTTATAGTCCGGTGTATGTGCAGTGGTAAATGCCTTCTGATGTGTGTGCTATGCGGATAGACTGCACCAGTCACACGTATAACATCTGCTCAATTTCTGCCTTTTTGCGATGGTTTTGCACAAGAAATTCTCAGATACCTCAAACATAAAATTGAGCAAAACTGTTAAATTGTGCAAGTTTGAGATAAATCTCCCCCCTGTAGTAGCAATGGACCCACATACACCACCTCCTATGGGGTGTAGTTTTCCAATTAAATTTTGTGTTCTTTTGTAAATTCTCAGTTGATAAATGTGGTGTTGCACACTCTGTGGTGTATCTTTTCCGCCATTGTGTGACTTTAGAGTTGGGTTTTTTTTCTTACTAAAAAAAACACGCAGAAATGTTTGCACAAAAAGAATCTACATAGGACTAATGATAAATCTCCCTCTTGGTGTGCATGTACAAATTTCACACCTAAAGATCAGAAGACGTATTAGAAGCATCAGACTGTGATGTCGTCCACAGTCCTGAAATTATTTTAAAATAATTACCCAAGTAGTCGCCCATGTCAAGAAGAAGTCACAGGTCTTGGCATAATATACAGATTTGCCGTTGGTGGCCATAACATTGTAGCCATTGTAATCTCCTTTTTCTCCCTTTTTTTCTCCTCAGATTGAGGCCGAGAGACTTAGCAGAGAAGAGGAAGAGCGCAGAGCAAGTGAAGAGTATATCCGTAGACTTTTAGCTCAGGAAGAGGAAGAGCAGCGTTTGCAAGCGGAACGTGCACAGAGACAACTGGAAGAGCAGCTGAAGCGCGACGAGGAGTTGGCGCGGATGTTAAGTGGTGACGTGGTAAGTTGGGTAAAAATTGCACCTCGCAAAACATACAATGGACGTCAGGATGTGTAGCACCTGAAAGTAGCTATACGACACCAGAACCTGCCCCTGCAGAACTTGCCACTTTTTTTAGTAGCTGATAAAGCATTGCACAGTTTAGTTTTGTTTGAGTGTAATCCAGACTGAGTATTACAAGTGAAATTTGGCTTGCAACAGGGGGGTGTAACCTGTACTGCTGGTTTAATCTTGTAGAATGACTCCACCGCATCTGCATTGTCATCCATCAATGAGGTACCTGTAGTCTCCAAGCAGACCCCCAACTCAAAGCAATCCAAAAATGTGAAGTGCAAACCAAAACAGTCTGGAGACATTGAAAGGTGAGGACTGACAATTGTGCCCTGTGTGTGTTTGTGTGTTTTACCTAATCTGCTAATAACGTTAAGGATGTATGAAGAGGGATGAGCCAATGGTGGTTATTTACTGAGAACTTCTACAGCGTTCAGTGCTGTTACCTGTTTAAATGCTGGAAGCATGTGCCCTGCGCGAATGGCTATTATCCTGCATATTGCGTTACTTTAACACCCTGATGCTCTGAGGTGCGGGGGTGTATGAAGAGGGCTCACGGGATGAGCCCTCTTCATACACAGGTGGGGTTTGTATCATATTGCAACAAACCCCCGCCGCTAATCACACCGATCGCGGCTATCAACCCTTCCGCTGCTGGTGTCATTTAAAAGACGGGGAGTGCAAAATAAGTGCTAGCAATAAGCTAGCATTTGCGTTATTTTAGGGCCTGATAAATGTACCCCAGAAACTCTGCAAGCACGGCAAAATCCAAGATGGTGGCCCGACCCTGAAGTCAGAAGTTAAAGGGTCGTGTCTATGGGCATCTGAAATTGTGTACAGCAGTACTGATAGAGACAGGTAACAAAGAAACTTGTCTTTGTGGGAATACCCCTTTAATGGTTAACTTTATTCCTCAGTGGTATGAAGCAACTTTTTTTAAGGGGTTAAATTAAAAATTGGGGGAAAAAACATTTATTCCCAACGGGTCAACATTTGCCCAGCGTAAATGGGGCGATGGTATACGTGCCTGATTAACCCAATTGCTGTGCACCCTCATGGGAATACTGTATTGTCAGCTTCCTTAGTTTTCATGTGCACCACTGCCTCTTGTAATCGCTTGGAGACTCGGCAATAACCAAAGTCCTGCATCACTATGGTTGCTTTTATTACGTTGACATGTTGTGTTATTTTAAATCCTTACAGGTTTTTGTCCCCAAAAGCTGATAGAAGTGTTCACTTTCCAAGTTCTGCTCGAGTAAGAAGCGAAGATTTAAAGGTAAATCTATGTTGTGGGACAATCATTAGAAAGACCACTGAAATTGCTCATGTGTGATAATGTCTGTTTCTAATTTATGAAAAATCTGTTAAATCCATGCATGCAGTGAAGATTTGCAGATTTTTCAAGCCATGCAGTGTCTATAAATGTTGGAGATAGATGAGGGCTGTGCTCAGCTGTTACATTGACTGGAACAACAGGCTGTGCATCAGTAGGGGGACAACAGGATCCCTTCTCTCATGGTCAGTTGGGGTCCCAGCTCTCAGACCTCCACTGATCCTACTGTTACCACATAATCTCTTGGTACAAGGTAAGATAAATATTGAAGAGATCCCTATTAAAGGACAAGCACACTGACAATACTGGTGTGCGCCCCCTCTGGCAGGATGTGCTCTTATGCCCTGATTTTTACAACAAAAAGGATCTAGAAATTATGCCTGTGAGCCTTAGGGGCTCCCGCCTTAAAAACTATGGAGTCCCTCAGGCTCATTTGCATGTTTTTATAGCCTCAGTGTGCTTGGTTTACAATCCGTCATCCTGGTGGCCCCATTTTACACAACTGTAATTGTGATTGTGTTCTGGCCACACACATTGCGGCCAGATCACATCTATGGCACCTGGTCACAGTGACCGAGCCAGGTGGCTGTGCCACAATACAAAGCCCCCTAGGCTTTCAATGGTCATGGGGTGGGTTGTGGAGTTCTCACCCAAACTGGATGCCCAGCAAGCAAAGGGCCGTGTGGAAAATTTCTCTGAAGCCAAAGTACAAGTCCTGATGAGTTTGTTTTGTGCTTGCAGCTACAGCTCAGTTTTTGTTTATATAATAATATTTTTTGTCTTTTCAGAACATGAGTTCCAGTTTAGGAAGTAGAGGATGTATTCTGGACTCGGATGAAGACTCGATGCCATCACTCTCTCCTCAGTACATTCTTCCTCTTAGTAACAGAAAAGTGCAGGACTCTGATACCGACGTGTCGATACCTAGTCTATCCTATTACTCGCCTACTAATGAATCCCAGGGTGAGTTGATGGTAGCGGGCTCTTCTAGGGGTTCAGATGCTAGAACCAGAGAAGTTGGGGAAAGACCATCAGATATGGCTGCTATAGACTTGTCTCCTCCAATATCTTTTAATGGTCGTGATGGTAGCTGGAGCACTTCAGAATCGGACTGTATTACCAGTACTCCAGAGCAATGGGTTAAAACTACAAAGAAACGAACCCTCGAATCCACTGTAGATGTAGACCTCCACGTATCTGAAAAGCGTCAAAGGGTTTGCGACTCTATCCCAGGGTTACATACAGAACAGATAATGGAATTAGAGGAGGCTCTGATTCAGAGGAAACTGCAGGAGGAGCAGGACCGGATGCTGGCATTGAAGCTGCAGAAGCTTCTGGACAAGGAACAGAACACAGTGATCAGACAGAAAGGATCCCCTGATGAGTACAAACTGCGCCCGAAGAGAACAGCTCGGCAACCAGCCGACAGTACACCTCTGAAGGTGTCCAATGACAGCAGAGCGGAGAGTCCCGAAAGTGGGGACACGTCGGATGAAAACAAAAAGCCTGCCCCCAAAAAACGGGTGCAACAACCTCAAGCCAGAGTAGCGCGTTCGTCATCAAGAACCCAATCATCTGACGGGCTCAAAGTCTTACGGCCAAGTAACAAGCAGCAGACTATACTGGACATGTTTCACAGGTCGTCTGGAAAGTGACACTACAAGTGACATTTTATGATTTCAATGCTTGCGCCCCGGTTGCGGTCTTCACATTGTTGCCTTCGGTTAAATGCTGTTCTTGTATTTGAGTTGAGGGTTTTCATTTCTATACTTAGTAGCTTGTGCCCTTGTGATTCTTGGCACCAAGCAGGGAGCTGTGTGCTACAAGCCAATAATGGGAACGGAGGAACACATATGCTGGACTGGAGACCTCATGGAAAAGGGTCTCAAAGCATCCTTTCAATTAAAGGAAGAAGTGACTAATGGGACCCCCTACAATCTTTGTTCCGATCTTCTCTTAAGAGAAGAAATGGGAAGCGATATTAATGCCCAATTGCTGCTACATTCATCCTCATTTTCATCCACAGTGAGGGGGGGGGGGTTGTTCAAGAAACAACCCCTTTAAGACATGCACTTCATGCTGTTTTCAACAGATTTATTTTTTTGTTTCGTGTTCAGTTCCATTTACAGTTTCCAGATATAATTGCTGTTTAATAAATGGCTTGTTAAGTATTGGGTTGATTTCTGCCCCACCTCCACCCAGGTCTCCCGGTTATGTGTGTCATTGTAATTCATCTCTATTCACTTCCTAAGGCCAAGCTGTGGTTCCAGACACTCGAGATGCTCTGACACTCTTCATACCTGGGTAGATCATTACATTGTGTATTGAATACAGCTTCAAGAAACATGTTCTCAGGCAGTCAGTATTTCTCAGGCTAGGTTCACGTTCACGCGTTGTGGTTCAAAAACGCAATGGGGAGGGGTTTGGCCAAAATGCAGGGGTCTTTCCACAGAAACGCATACATTCTGGAATACGCACCACATGTTCTTTATGGAAATAATGCAAAACACCTTCCGCTCATGTCAGAACTCATGCGTTTAAGGTGAAAGACATGCATTTCGGTTGCATTTAAAATCACAACTGAAACCACTTAGGCCCCTGTATGCTTTTTTTTTTCCTGTCATTGCCATATTTGGCGGTATATACATGACGTTTTTAACAGTGTGCACGTATGAAACTACAAGCATTCAGTGTTCATATAAAATATGGTTTGGCAAATGATGCTACTAGTTTGCTTCACCTCAAAATCTTTGGATACTAAGTGGCAGAATTCAGTACACAAGAGCATGCAACACGTTTTTTCGCTCACGCACGTTACGGTTGGCTATAGAGCCATGTATATTGGATGACTGTATTGCCCAGTGTAGTAAATGTGGCTGTGTGATACCTGCATGAAATATATACAAAATGGGGAGCACACGCCTATGTTTCTACGGCTAAAAAGCACGACCATGGTTGTGTACAAACACTCTCTTCTCCGCAGAACAGCGCTGTGCTGAACACATGATTACAGTACTACACTGTTTTACAGAGATTTTGAGGTAACTCTGCGCATTATATATAATTGACACATGTATAACTTGTTTTCTTTTGGGACTTTTAAAAGTTGGCTGAAGTCAAGGATACTTTAGCAGTTCTATGTATCTTTCTTTTTTTGCGACTTTCATGTCTATAATTTGCTCTAACAAAAGTTGCAAAACAAAGAAAAAAAATCTGTCTTGGAAACATCCCTCTAGGAACACTGCAACAGACACACACCGCTAACTTCTTAAGATACGGCATAGTCTCAAAAATGCACCCAAAGATCTTAAAAAAAAAAAAAAAAAAAAACCTGTAAAAGAGGAAAAAAAAAAAACAGGTCGAAATTAGATACACGTCTCCCTGCCTGTGATCTCACAAACAGACCAAGGCCGTGTGAATGAGTTTTTCAAAGTAGAAATAATCAGTTAAAAGGGCATTTACCACCAGGATGATGGACTGTATGCAAATGAGCATCCCTCCATGCTCCATGAACCCTATGCATGCCTGGAGCCCCCTCAGCTCATTTGCACACAGTCCTGCATCCTGGTGGTAGATGCGCTTAAAGGGTTTTCTGTCCTTGTTGGAGGATTTTTCATATAGTTTGTCATAAAAATAAGCACTTTATTTAGAAGTTGTTAAATGAATGTTTCACACCCAGTTTGGCGTTTATTTTTTTGGGTTTTTTTTTTCATTAAAGCCAGGTTGCAAATGTTACTGTTGTTTTCTAAATTTCGGCTCATATTATTTATTCTTGCATTAATTCTGGCTGCAGTTTTGCCCTGCACACTGTGAGCACACTTAGTGCTCAGACTAAAACAACTGCACTGACTTAACCCTTATTCACCGACACTAGTTTTCAGCTCAATGACCAGACTCGATTTTTCAAATCTGACATTTCTCACGATAATTGGTTATAACTTCGGAACGCTTAACATATCCTGGTGATTTGAGAATGTTTTCTCGTGACACATTATACTTCATGTTGTTATCAAATTTTAAGTGCAAAGTTTTGCGTTCGTTCTGAAAAAAAGTGAAAATTTGGCAAAAGTTGTAAAAATCTTCATTTTCCAAGTTTGAAATGTTCATGGTTTCCATACGAAGTAAAACTATCCCAAAAGTTTTGATCATTAACATTTACAGAAGATCTGCTTTATGTGGATGATATTTATTTTATGCTTCCGGTCATTTTTCTAGGATGTTTATGAGGCGCAGAACTTTAGTGCGATTTTTCTTATTTCATGAAAATTGCCATAACTCACATTTTGAGGGACACTCAGCCTTCAAGTGACTTTAGTAGGCCAAACTAATAGTAAAACCTCATAAATTACCCCACTATAGAAAGTTTCACACCCTCAACATATGTAAAACAAACTTCTTAAGTCATTAACCCTTAGTGTTTCACATGGGTTAAAAAATATGGACCTGCGATTTAGAAACAGATGGAATTTTTTTGGAAATAACCATTCATTAGGCCAAAACTGACATTTTCAAATACATTAAATGATGAAACGCACTGCAACGCTTGATGCCCATCCTTCCCGAGTGTACTGAACCCCATATTAGTGGTAAACTGCTGTACGGGCGCACGGCCGAGCATAAATGAATGGAGGCGCCGTCCACAGCCAGATTTGTATTGCACATTGTACACCTATAAATTTTATTTTTTTTGGTAATGCGATCATATAGAGGGCTTATTTTTTATGGGATGAGATACATGTTAACATAAATATTATTTGGGAGTCTAAGCTTATTCATGAGATTTTATTAACTATTTCAGGGGGACACAAACAAAATCATCAATTGTATTTTGGATTGTGAGCCTTCCCCCCCCCCCCCCCCCCCCCCGCTCACGTAACGTAAAAATAATTTTATCTTTATCTCTGGTTCACTACGATTGGCGGTGATACCTCATTTGTATATTTTTTCTTATTTTGCTCAATTTTCCTGAGCAAACCAATATTGGAGAACGCATTGTTTTTTACTATTACAACTTTTCAGGCCATAAATTCTGTATTTTTCTGTTGTCAGATCTGGTTGAGGGCTTATTTTTTGCGAAAACAGTTGTCTTGGTCAGTGTATCTATTAGGTCACCGTAATTTGCTTTGATCACCTTTTTTAGAACCTTTGTGTGATGTGTTTGATACTGAAATTGTTAATATGGGATTTTAGAGTTTTTTTTGTTAGTGTTCAACCGAAGGTTCAATATTGAATTACATTTATGTATATGATTAATACGGAACGCGTGATCACCAAATATGTACGTGTTTTGTTGTTATCAACTTTATCTTGATTTTTATGGTGTTGACTGGGACTGGAGATTACTGGACTGTATTTATTGACTTTAATTATATTATAAAAAGACTATGTTTTTTTTTTTTACTTTTTACATTTCTACCTTCTTGGCTTGAATAAGCGAATCCGATCGCTTATTCAAGCGACTTGTACATCTGCAATACACTGTGTATTGCATGCGTAAGTGAAGTAACTGGCATGTGTCGCATGCTACAGTTTACTTACAGCAGCCGGTCTGTCACTCTCGGCAACACCCGGGGCGGCAGCGGCCAGCAGGGATTCGGATCCACCCGTAAGCACACCGGGGGGTCGATCACGGGGGGACACCTTGCACGCCGCGGTCATGATTGACCGCGGCGTTGTGAAAGGAGGTTAAAACACCGGGATCGGAGGGTTTTTTTCCCAGCCGGTTTAGTGCGCCGGGTGCTGGCTGGATATCACAGCCCGGCACAGCCGAGACCCGGTCCCGAAATTACTTATTCTGATGCGCCGCCGTAGAAAGGCGTCGCATCAGAAGTAAGTACCACTATGACCGCCGTAAAAACCACCCGTATATGGGGGCGGGTCATTAAGGGGTAATGAGCTCATTAAAAATACGCTGTGACATCATCTCTTGTCAGTAGTTGTAATGATGGGTCAGGTGCTATCTATATTAGAGGTCATTGTACAGGAGGGGGAGGAGATAAGCTGTGACTCACTATTGTCAGTATGATGTAATGATGGTCAGTTTATCTATAGAGGTCATTGTACAGGGAGGGAAGGATAAGCTGTGACATCATCTATTGTCAGTAGTGATGTAATGATGGGTCAGTGTTATCTATATAGAGTCATTGTACAGGGAGGAGGAGGAGATAAGCTGTGACATCATCTATTGTCAGTAGTGATGTAATGATGGGTCATTGTTATCTATATGAGGTCATTGTACAGGAGGGGAGAAGATGGCTGTGACATCACTCTATTGTCAGTAGTGATTATGATGGGTCAGTGTTATCTATATAGAGTCATTGTACAGGGAGGGGGAGGAGATAGCTGTGACATCATCTATTGTCAGTATGGATGTAATGATGGTCAGTGTTATCTATAAGAGTCATTGTACAGGAGGGGAAGGGATAAGCGTGACTCATCTATTGTCAGTAGTGATGTAATGATGGGTCCTATCTATATAGGGTCATTGTACAGGAGGGAGGGAGAACAGCTGTGACATCATCTATTTCAGTAGTGATGTAATGGGGTCAGTGTATCTATATAGAGTCATTGTCAGGGAGGGGAAAGAGATAGGTGGTGACATTCTCTATTCAGTAGTGATGGGTCAGTGTTATCTATATAGAGGTAATTGTGCAGGGAGATGGAGGAGGAGCTGTATAATTTTTTCAAGTGCTGTGATCATATAAACCAAATTGGGGACATACAATAATTGAATGAAAAGTTAACATAGTTCTCATGGCTGCAGCCGATTCCCAATTCAGGTGATTTTACACAGTGATCACAAGTCTTGTGTATTGACAGTGTACAGGTTGGAAAGGGACCTGCTCTTTGTAAGGTAATCATGAGGAAATGCTCTCAAAAGAAATCTGACATTAAAATCCATCACTGTAACTCGTCATCTTATTTGTTATCCATGGCCTCCTTCCTTCTAAAATCATCGTTTACAATTATGCTAATGAGCCTGATGGGCAACAATAAGTAGAAAAGCAATGAAATAATCACCTGAGCAGAGGTGGAACACAGTGTATAACAATGTATACATCAATAAAGAACATCTACCACCAGAATGAAGGATTGTAAACCAAGCACAATGACATGCTGCTGTTTGCCCCTCTGGCAGGATACACTCTTCTTTAAGCTTCTTATGCCTTTTATTTTAAGAAAAAGGGCTTGAACAATTATGCAAATGAGCCCGAGTGGCTCCAGGCACCATTAACTCCTATGAAACCTGGAGCCCCTCAGGCTCATTTGCATAATTTTAAAAGCCTTTAAACAAAGTGTATAAGAAGCTAAAAGAAGCGTGGATCCTGCCAAGGGGGCACACCCCAGCATGTAAATTTGCTTGGTTTACAGTCCTTCATCCTGGTGGTAGATGTCCTTTAAAGGGAACCTACCACCACGAAACTACCTATAAAGGTAGATCGGGTGGTAGGTGGATCAATAGGACGTGAGGATAGCCCCTTTTAAGAGCTAATCCTCACGTCCCCGAGATGTTTTGAAAAGTTGTATTGCCCCAACATTCAAATTTCCTCATGCGGCTACTGGGGTGTGGAGTAGCCTCATCTATGGTTACACGAGGCGGCTACTCCACGCCCCAGTAGCCTCTTTTCTCCTCCTACCGAAAATCTTCGGCGCGCAGCTATGAGGAGCTGCGCGCCCTCGTCCGACGAATCTGCTGTCTGCGCATGCGTAGAACAGCTGGCCCGTGCCTGTGCAGCTATGGCTTTGGAGCAGTGACCGCGCAGGCAATGTTGGGGCAATAAAACTTTTCAAAACTTTGCGGGGACGTGAGGATTAGCCCTTAAAAGGGCTATCCTCACGTCCTATTGATCCACCTTCCACCCGATCTACCTTTATAGGTAGATTCGTGGTGGTAGGTTCCCTTTAATGTTAACTTAGCAGTGATCTATTGATTCTTGTATAAAGAAAGGGACAACCCATTGGCTCTATATTTACTTTTTTAACAATAACTAAGCAACTGGCTTTTTTTGAGAGTTGTATGCTATTGTTTTTGTCATTGCAAATGGAATATTGACCCATTGATTCCCATGGGTCTGTTCACACATCAGTTTTTTTTCACGGATGTGCTGACAGAAAAAAATAAAAGTTTGCAGCATGCGCTACTTTTATCTCACATGCTGACCACCTGAGAAGTCAATTGATCAAATGTGGCTAGGCAACCAGCTAAGCAGGGCAAAAAGTAGAAACCTTCTTTTTTGTGCATGTGAAAAAAAACTGATAAAATATGGACTGAAAACGTCTGTATTTTTTATGGATGCGTAGTGGACATGCCCATCTCAATGAGCCCTAAAGCAAACAAATGGACACGATTCTAGTCAAAATGGACCAAGTGCCATTTGTCTCTAAGATTTGCTTTATTTAATTATTTACTTGTGCTGTTCCTAAGGTTGAGCAACATAATGAAATTCAGTATTGCAGAAATGAACAAACCTAACATTGCACAGATTTTGTGCTGGAGGAGAGGTAGGGTAAGCGGTCATGCAGGAAATGCTTACGGTATACATATCATAGATCAGGAGGAGCTGAGACAAAGGGGCAGATTTACTTACCTGGTCCGTTCGCGATCGAGCGGCGCATTCTCTGCGGTGGAGTCGGGTCTGGCCAGAATTCACTAAGGTAGTTCCTCCGCCGTCCACCAGGTGGCGCTGCTGCGCTGAAGTTCCCCGGAGGCGCGCTGGAATGCCCTGAAATTCACCGGCCAATACCTAGTGAAGGTAAGTGTAATTTTCGCAACACATTTTTTGTTTTAAATGCAGCGGTTTTTCCGAATCCGTCGTGTTTTCGTTCAGCCACGGCCCCGATTTCCATCATGTGCTTGCCAGCGCCAATGCGCCACAATCCGATCGCGTGCGGTAAAATCCGGGGGCAATTCAGGGGAAATCGGCGCAAATCGGAAATATTCGGGTAACACGTCGGGAAACCGCGAATCGGGCCCTTGGTAAATGACCCCCATAGAGTCTGCAGGCAGCATGTTATAGAGCAGGAGGAGCTGAGCAGATTGTACATAGTGTCCTATCTGCAGGCAGCAGGTTATAGAGCAGGTGGAGCTGAGCAGATTGTACATAGTGTCCTATCTGCAGGCAGCAGGTTATAGAGCAGGAGGAGCTGAGCAGGTTGTACATAGTGCCCTATCTGCAGGCAGTATGTTATAGAGCAGGAGGAGCTGAGCAGCTTGTACATAGTGACCTATCTGCAGGCAGCATGTTATAGAGCAGGAGGAGCTGATCAGCTTGTACATAGTGTCCTATCTGCAGGCAGCATGTTATAGAGCAGGAGGATCTGAGCAGATTGTACATATTGTCCTATCTGCAGGCAGCATGTTATAAAAAAGGAACAGTTGAACACACGGTTCCTAGTTGCCCATGGCAATTAATTACAGCTCCCCTTAAAAATATTCATGAGCTCTGGAAAATGAAAGCTGAGCTGTAATTGATAAATCTCCCCCACAAATTAACGATTCAATTGTTATATTTCAGTATATTTAGTCCGCTTTTGGAACTTTCACACATCTCAACACACTGTGAACAGTCACATCAATAAAGTTTGTTGTAGCGCTCAACGCATGCGCGGTCCTGTCATCCCGGGGCTTTGACTGACAGAGCAAAACATCACTATACATAGACGTGTCTTCTAGTCTACAATAACATGGCCGCCCGCTGAGAATTCTATCGCCGCACCCTGTCCCGCGCGCTGCCCGCAGTGTTCCCGCACCCATACACACATTCTTATGTCCGTGTGTAGTGATGCGCGGGTGTCTGCCGGGGCACGGTACACTATATAGCAGGTTCAGAGCCGGGCCGGCAGTGTGGGGTATATGTACCTCTAGTGACCGCGGCTGCGCGGAGATGGGAGGACTGGGTGCTGACGGATGAGGCAGTGACGTCGGCGGTTGTTGTTGTTTGGCGCGGAGAAGATGGAGGCGGATGGCGGGGTCGCTGCCCAGTTGTTGAGGGAGTTCATCTCTATAACGGGTGAGGTGAATGGCGGCGGTGGCGGGAGGTGGACGTATGGGGGCGCTGTGTAATGTCTGGTACACGGAGGCGCTCCTGTGCCATCCCCAGAGTATATAGATGTCACAGCTCACCCCATACTATGCATACAATGTGCGTATTCCGTGTTACGGGGCCTGACACGTCCATGTGAATGCTGTGACACAGACATGCGGTCCCCTGGCACCTCCCAGTCCTGATTTACCTGTTACATAGGTGCACCCTGTATACAGACACTATATACAGCACTCAGATCTATGGGCTGCACCATAACAGACGCATCCTCTACACACTGGAGCGCAGAGGTCTGACTGCTGCCTCACACCCTGAGAAGTGGGTGTCCCCCACATACAGGGGCAACCTGCACCCCTCTTCTATGGTACCCTGCCCATACTGCAGCTCAAATAGAAGTGATGGCAGCATAGATCTAACGGGCACACACTAATAATAAATAATAATTCTTTATTTATAATAATAATTCTTTATTTATATAGCACACACATATTACGCAGCGCTGCATAAAGCATGTCAAATTGGTCCCTGTCCCCATGGGGCTCACAATCTAAACAACCTAACAGTATGTTTTGAAGTGTTTGAGGAAACCGGAGTACCCGGAGGAAACCCACGCAAACATGGAGAGAACATACAAAAACTTTGCATATGTTGACCTGGGTGGGATTCGAACCCAGGACCCCAGTGCTGCAAGGCAGATGTGCTACTCACTCAGCCAACGTGCCGCACTAGTTGGTACTTATGGGCAAATTCATTGGATTTGTAGTCCCCCGTTCTCAAGACTGTCTGGGTGCTCTGGGGACAGTTCTAGGTTTTGGCATTATTATATGCATTTTGGAAAAGTTAGACTTGTTTGTTGGAAGAAATCGTCCTATTCAAGTTTGATAGACCTATTTGATTTAAACGGAGCCCACCAGTAGTTTTGACCCATACAGAACTGCAAAGTGTTAGGTATTGTCCCTGGAGATCTGTGTAACCATTTTGTGTGTATGGTTAGTAGCAGGACTGTGCAAAATAGATTTATATTAAAGGATTGTAACTGGACTAGGAGCGCTTAGTACACACCGGTGTGTACGCCTGACCTCTTCACCAAATATAATGCCGCTGGGGAGCAGTTTGACTGTAAAGAACACAGCAGTGTGAGGAAAGTCTTAGTGCTCAAAGTCCAGCTACAATCCTGGAATTAAAATTCATTTTGCACAGTCGTCCTGCTCATTTAAAGGTATGGTTACACAGATCTTTAAGACCAATATCTAACACTGTGCAGGTTTGTATAGTCAAAACTGCTTATTGATCCCTACACTCTCCTGCAGCGTAATCTACACATGCCACAGCTAGTTCTTACCCGAAAATTAGCTCATTTTTTTTAACTAGTTACAAATGCAAAAGTATTTTTAGGAATGTTTAATGATTTATTTTTTTTCATGTCACACTTGTCATTCTGTAAGGGATTTCTGTGCAGTAAAACGCATCAAAACCGATCAAAGTAATCATGAGCAAAAGCGATGCCATTAGAAGATAACACCATAGAAGAGAAGTCCCTTCATAACATCGCTACCTGTCACCCACAAAGAAGGCACTTTCTAAAGTAAGCAGCTCCTAGTGTTACCACGTTTTTAGCAGTGATACCCCTCGAATAAGGCAAGCAGACACTGGCACGCAGTACAATAGGAACCTCGGACCACGCACAAAGCGATCCGGCATACTCATGAGGAGGCGCACATGAAGTCCGGGCAATCTGGGGAAGAAGCAGCGCCTCGGACCTCCCCCGAAAGAATATGCTTTGAGCACTGTCCGGCATTCCTATAGTACTTCAGTACTATCTGCTACCGTTATTGGTGGATTCCAAAAAAGCTAGCAGTTTATCACTGCTAAACATGGGCTACTGCTAGGAGCTGCTTACTTTAGTTTTTTATTTTTTATGGGTGACAGGTCCTCTTTAACAATCTTATCTGCACTGAGCATGCCCACAAACAAAAGGTACCCCTTTAAGGAGGGACAGGGAAAGAGGGGTAAAGGGAAGCACTATGAAAGACCAAATTGAGTCTGAATAATTGTAGTAAAAAATACTTTATTAATGACTATTTAAGACATAATGAAAAAAGCAGGATGAGAATCCTCAGACAATGCTGAGGGGGAATGACAGTCCAAGGCGGCGACAACAAATGAGAAAGTCGTCACCCCGGGCAGACATAGGAGGAATTACACATGGACAAAGCATGCACATGTAATAGGTAAGGACAGAAGGTACATATAATGAAGGCAACGGGTGTAAAGTAGCACACAGCTGCTAACATGCATAAACATAGGTAATGTGCACAAACAGGTAGAGATAATACCTTACCAATGAACAAAAGGATAGATGAAGTGGACCTCCACTGTCCGGGATGGCGATATCCCCGACGCGCGTTTCAGCTCGTAACAGAGCCTTTGTCTGGGGGTGGTAGACTCAATTTGGTCTTTCATAGTGCTTCTTTTTACCCCTTTTTCCCTGTCCCTCCTTAAAGGGGTACCTTTTGTTTTTGTGTATGCTCATGGGAGGCCTTTCTTTGGTGTGTTACTTACCATACCGGTCCAACCCACACTTTATTATGTACCACATGGATCTGGACTTACTTGGTATATAGGTTTGATACCTTCATCTCCCTTCTCTCTCCCTTCCTGATTCTCCTGTTGTTTTGACTGAGCATGCCCAGAAAACTCTCCATAAACCTCCCTGTGTCGCGTGCAGACCATTGCTGAATATGGCCAAAAGGCCGCTGTAAAGCAAATCTCTAAATGCTGTTACTAGATCTCAGGCAAGATGGCTGACCCCTTAGTCATGTAAGGAAAATACAATCTATTATCAGAAAAGGTTAACAATTAGGTTAAATGATTTATTATCTTGTTTTAATGAATTTAAATTAAAAAAGCGACACATTCCTTTTAACGGGAACCTGTGACCCAGAAAACCACCAGGAGTATGTTGTCATACTGTTGTCTAGATGTTTTTTCTTTCATAGCCAAGTGTGGTGGTATCATCCTGAAGTTCAACTTTAAATTGAGATGTAAAATGGTTGTATATAGTCTAGAGTTAAGTGATAGTCTCCATGTTCCATTCATTGTTTATGTATCGGGGGGGAGATATGAAGCGCTGAGTACAGCCGTGACTTGGATGCTGTCAGTGTGTCACTATGGTTGATGGTCTTCTCTATAACCTATATCTTTTTCCATAGGCGCCAGTGAAAGTGTGGGCAAGCACATGTTAGAAGCATGCGGTCAGAATTTAGAAATGGCTGTCACAATGTTCCTGGATGGTGGTGGTATCGCAGAGGAGCCCAGCACAAGCTCTGCAGGGGCATCATCCACGGCCCGACCGGCTGCTGAGTAAGTGAACGCAAACCTATGGGATGATCACTTCTTGTGCCGCTGTCAGATCTTCAAGGGAAAAGGCAGATGCAGGGAACCTGTCAATTCTCCTGGTTGTTAGGTTATGTACTACATGTGAAATAACTATTCGCAAAGCACTTATTTGTAGAACCCTGCAGTCACCATATTGTTACCTTTGTTATTTGAGCGTATCCCTAGTGGTCAGTTTTAATTATGTTTCTAGGTGTAGGTGAAGACTGTGTAACCTAATTTTTATCTTCTTATTGGCTTAGTGGTTTCCATAGTGTTTTATTTTTTTTACTACAGGTTTTTGTTGTCAACTGAAATAACCCAACACTCATGGGAGAGATTTATCAATGAGCAGAATTTGTGCACCAATTGTGACGTAGGAGCTGTTCTGCAATTCAGATTTAACATGGTGGCTTAGACCGCTGGTATATGACGTGATATTGTCTGCTCTGTATTCTTTTTGCTAATGATTCACATATTTTTCTGCAACCAGTTCCTCCGTATTTCCTACTCCTTGAGGGACTAGAGTATCATAATATACAAGGTTGGAAAAAGATGCAGGTTCATCATGTCTAACCTATCAGATTAAACAAAAATTTTTTTCTAGAACACATGATCTTTTTGTTTTCACGAAAGGCATCCAGGTCTTTCTTGAACATGTACAGAAGATGCCCCTGTCTTGGTGATGCTAGAACAACCACCTCTCCTCTAGGTTGTAGAGGTGCCCCCTGTCTTTGGTGATGCTAGAACCACCTCTCCTCTAGGTGTAGAGGATGCCCCCTGTCTTTGTGATGCTAGAAACCACCTCTCCTCTAGGTGTAGAGGATGCCCCCTGTCTTTGGTGATGCTAGAAACCACCTCTCCTCTAGGTGTAGAGGATGTCCCCTGTCTATGGTGATGGTAGAAACCACGCCTCTCCTCTAGTGTGGAGATGCCCCTGTCTATGGTATGGTAGAAACCCCGCTCTCTCCTCTAGGTGTAGAGGATGCCCCCTGTCTATGTATGGTAAACCTCCTCTCTTCTAGGTGTAGAGGATTCCCCCTGTCTATGGTGATGGTAGAAGCCGCCTCTCCTCTAGGTGTAGAGGATCCCCATGTCTATGGTGATGGTAGAACTACTCTTCTCTAGGTGTTAGAGGATGCCCCTGTCTATGGTGATGGAGAACTGCCCTCCTCTAGGTGTAGAGGATTCCCTGTCTATGGTGATGGTAAAACCACCTCTCCTCTAGGTGTAGAGGATGCCCCCTGTCTATGGTGATGGTAGTAACGAACCCGCCCTCTCCTCTAGGTTAGAGGATGTCCCCTGTCTATGGTGATGGTAGAGACCCCTCCTCGGTTCATGTGTAGAGGATGCCCCTGTCTATGGTGATGGTAGAACCGCCTCTCCTTAGGTGTAGAGGATGCCCCCTGTCTATGGTGATGGTAAGAACCGCCTCTCCTACTAGGTGTAGAGGATGCCCCCTGTCTATTGTGATGGTAGAACCGCCTCTCCTCTAGGTGTAGAGGATGCCCCTGTCTATGGTGATGGTAGAACCCGCCTCTCTTCTAGGTGTAGAGGATGCCCCCTGTCTATGGTGATGGTAGAAACCTCCTCTCCTCTAGGTGTAGATGCCCCTGTCTATGGTGATGGTAGAATAACCTCTCCTCTAGGTGTAGAGGATGCCCCCTGTCTATGGTGATGGTAGAACCACCTCTCCTCTAGGTGCAGAGCAGGGGTCCCCAAACTTTTTACATAGGGGGCCGTTCACTGTCCCCCTCAGACCATTGGAGGGCCGGACTAAAGTCTAAAAATAAATAGCGGTACATGTGATCGCATCCATAATACACTGGCACCCCCCTCAATTAATTATTTAATATATACTGCACCCCTCATGAAACTATTTTATATATTGGGCCCAATTAATTATTAATATACTGGGACCTCTCTCCATAATTATTGAATATTCCCCCCCCCCCCCCATCAATTACTAAACTGCCCCTCATAATTAATTATTTCCTATGCTGCCCCTCATAACTAACTATTGGCCCCCAGGTCGCCACAATCTTTTTACTGCCCTTTTTAATAAAAAATAAAAAACCCTGTACTCACCTAAGTCTTCTATCTTACTTGCCGCGTCCGGAGCAGGAAGGTGATGCGACCCGGGGACCCGCGTGGATGACCTTCATCGCGCACCCTAGTTCATGGAGCGATGTTGGCCCGGGTTGTATTCGGCCACATCGCTCCAGTAATGGTGCTCGAGCGGCCGTTTCGGCGGCGCACCGAGCACTATACAGTGAACGGGAGGAGCTTCCTGTTCCGGAACGCGACAGAGGGCTCCTGCCCGACGTTTGCAGGCCGTGAGAGGCGCGCAAGTGTAGGGGGCCGGATCGAAACGGTCCGCGGCTGATATGTGGCGCGGGCTCTAGTTTGGGAACCCTGGGTGAGATTCCCCTGTCTATGGGCGATAATAGAAACCGCCTCTCATCTAGGTGTGGAGGATGCCCCCTGTCTTGGTGATGGTAGTAGACCTCCTCTCCTAGTTGTAAGGGATGCCCCTGTCTATGGTGATGGTTAGTACCACCCCCCTCTAGGTGTAGAGGATGCCCCCTGTTATGTGATGGTAGAACATCCTCTCCTCTAGTTAGAGGATGCCCCCTGTCTATGGTGATGGTTAGAACTGCCTCTCCTCTAGGTGTAGAGGATACCCCTTCTATGGTGATGGTAGTGACCACCTCCCCCTCTAGTGTAAGATGCCCCTGTTCTATGGTGATGGTAGTACCACCTCCCCTCTAGGTGTAGAGGATGCCCCCTGTCTAGTTGATGGTTAAACCTCCTCTCCTCTAGTGTGTAGAGGATGCCCCCTGTCTAGGGTGATGGTAGAAACTGCCTCTCACTCTAGTGTAGAGGATGCCCCCTGTCTATGGTGATGGTAGAACTGCCTCTTCCTCCTAGGTGTAGAGGATGTCCCCTGTCTCTGGTGATGGTTAGAACGACCTCTCCTCTAGGTGTAGAGATGCCCCTGTCTATGGTGATGGTAGAGCTCCTCTCCTCTTGGTGTAGAGGATGCCCCCTGTTCCTGGTGATGGTAGAACCACCTCTCTTCTAGGTGTGAGGATGCCCCCTGTCTATGGTTGATGGTAGGACTGTCTCTCTCTAGGTGTAGAGGATGCCCCCTTCTATGGTGATGCAGAACCACCTCTCTTCTAGTGTAGATGCCCCCTGTCCAGGGTGATGGTAGAACCTCCTCTCCTCGAGGTGTAAGGATGCCCCCCGTCTATGGTGATGGTAGAACCACCTCTACTCTGGTGTAAGGATGCCCCTTCATGGTGATGGTAGAGCCCGCCTCTCCTCTAGGTGTAGAGGATGCCCCCTGTCCTATGGTGATGGTAGAGCGCCTCTCTCTAGGGGTAAGGATGCCCCCTGTCTATGGTGGATGGTAAACCACCTCTCCTCTAGTGTAGAGGATGCCCCCTGTCTATGGTGATGGTAGAACACCTCTCCTCTAGGTGTAGAGGATGCCCCCTGTCTATGGTATGGTAGAACCCGCCTCTCCTCTAGGTGTAGAGGATGCCCCCTGTCTATGTGATGGTAGAACCATCCTCTCTCTAGGTGTAGAGGATGCCCCCTGTCCTATGGTGATGGTAAACCCACCTCTCCTCTAGGGTATTACTATAGCATAGCCCTATCTCTGACTCTTTCAGTTATTTGCCATATAAACAATTATAACATGCCCTGGGAGCTGTGTGAAGCAGATACAATGGGCACCATACAGGCTTGGCAGTGCAGAGATGGATCGGGATGACAATTCCAGATATGTCATTTCATCTATTGGTAGCACCACCTGAGGGAATAGCCATTATAGTGGGCATAATCTGTGCATTTATTCTCTTCCATTATGACCCCCTATGACAGTGTTTAGGAGGATACATTTCTGGGGCTGTATATGAGACCCATAGAGGATGAACAGAGATTGTCTGCAGCTTCCCGCTTTTAACTTTTATGCTTTGTGTTGGCAACCTCTGGTCCAATAACAACATGCAATCTGGTGGCTGTGCTTTTATTATATACACATGGAATTTATTTGATACCATGTTTATAACCAGCCGCGATGTTGATGTGATTAGATGTTTAAACAACTTTGTGAACTGACCGTACTCAGCGTTTTCACTTACAGCATAACTAAAATTATGTTGTAGATGTTTTGTAATTTGAATGGGTCTTTTGGTAGCATACGTCTATGATTCTTACATGTAACCGGTGGCCAATACACAGACCGTGGGTGCAGCCATATAGCCTGATAATCACTTACATGATATGGAAGACTATGCACATAAAAAACCAGTTCTCTTTTCTATTTACAAGCAAATGTTTATATAATAGAAACTTTTGGAAAGGCAGGTGGGCTGTTTGCTGGCCTTTCATGGATCTCCTCATTATCTCCCAACCGGGTGTTTCAGTCCTATCACTCTCAAACCACCTCTCACACCCTCTCTGTACTGTCCTGGTACCCTACTCTTCTCCATTCTATACCTCTGGCCTAGGACATCTAGTCCCGACGGCTTTCAATACCATCCCTATGCAATGACACAATATATCCAAATTTCTCTAAACTTAACATGGACAAAACAGAATCCTCATCATTTTGCCGCCTAAGTCTGCTTAGAAGTGATCTTGACTCACACACCAGGCCCTTACTACTTGGATACTGCAGGCACTTCTCTGTGGTCTCACCCTACTTTGTATGCCTCTCCATCTATCCTCATCTCTGCTGCCCGGCTTATCCATCTGTCTCCTCGCTTCTCCTCTCTGCAGTCTTCACACTGGATACACATTGCACCCATGAATTCAATTTAAAATATTAACACGATTTACAAACAGCCCACAACCTGTTCCCCACATATATCTCTGACCTCAGACCCTAATACCTTCCCACAGGTAATCTCCGTTCCTCACTGACCTTCAAGCTTCACTAATTACCACATCCGCCTTCTCACAACCATCTCCAGGACTTCTAATCTGCATATCGAATCCTCTACCAAAATGTGTTGGACCTTTCCAAGCAACCTTCCAAATCTTCAAACGTGACCTCAAAACCCTCCGTTTAGGATCACTACAAACACCCAATAGCCTGCAGTGCTCGCTAATCTCGCATTCAAACGGCATCAAAACGCTCGCTAGCTTTAGCGGCACTCACAAAAAAAATCCAGTGGCCTAGAGAGGACCTTGAAACGACTATAGCTCTCACGAGGCTGCTCTAGCTGCAGTCACATGCACTG
The DNA here is from genome assembly GCA_019512145.1 of Engystomops pustulosus. Taxonomy (NCBI): domain Eukaryota; kingdom Metazoa; phylum Chordata; class Amphibia; order Anura; family Leptodactylidae; genus Engystomops; species Engystomops pustulosus. The sequence continues at coordinate 28,187,239 of CM033643.1, read as the reverse complement.
ATCGATTGTTCTCTTGATATATTTTCTTTGACATACTTGCATTGTTTTTGTCTTATTGTATTTTATGTAAATCCCCTAGTGATTGTACAGCACCATGGAATTAAATTGGGTTTTCTATAAAGATATTAAATATCAGGAGTAATGATTTGAGTATTTTACCGCTATATCAGCGGCTCTAACATGGTTACTTTTGTTTCAGAGATGAAGTCCGTGCCCCTATACCCCAGAAACAAGAAATCCTTGTGAGCCGGAAATGTTTGGCGGTAAGAGATTGGGTGTTAACGGTTACCTGGCAAGTGTCCCTAGTGGGTTGTCTCAGATGTGTTTACTCTCATATAATGTGTGTGTAAGGAAGGGAACTTATTATAGGCTTCCATGTATATGCTGTTGGGTACAAGTGGCATATGTCACCCATACCTCCCGTCTAAAATGTACCCATAGATGATGCTAAATTTTGCAGTACACAAATTTTTTTCACCGCCACCGTTACGCAGAAGAAAAAAGTTGTACATGAAAATGATCTACACAAAATAATATTTCAGTTAGAATTTTAAGGGCTTTAAACAAATATTTCTAAAATTGTACATGGAAAAAAAAGAACATTTTAATTTTGAGAGGAAAGAGTGATTGTTATTATATATAATTTTGTTTCTCTCCGGTTTAGCTCCCAAAAAGACGAAGACCTGCTCGATCCATATTTGATGGCTTCCGAGATTTTCAGTACGAACCAGTAAGTATCTCTCCAAAGATGCTTTTAATACCTGGCCTTGGCCATGAAAGGGCATCCTTTACCTAGAGGAGAGGCATTCTACCCTCACCTAGACAGGGACATCCTCTACACTATAAGGACAGAGGAATTTACCATCACCATAGACAGGGCATCCGCTGCGCCTAGAGGAAGAACGATTCTACCATCACCATAGACGGGGGCATCCTCTACACCTAGAGAAGAGACGATTCTACCATCACCATAGACAGGGGGCATCCTCTACACCTAGAGAAGAGACGATTCTACCATCACCATAGACGGGGACATCCTCTACACCTAGAGGAGAGGCGGCTCTACCATCACCATAGACGGGGGTATTCCTCTACACCTCAGGCATAGGGTGGTTCTACCATCACCATAGACAGGGGGCATCCTCTACACCTAGAGGAGAGGTGGTTTCTGCCATCACCATGACAAATAGACAAGGGGCTCCTCTTGTTTTTTACATTGTCCATAGACAAGGGCTCCTATACACCTAGGGAGATGAGGTTCTACCATCACCTAGACGGCATCCTACTACACGAGAATGTGCAGGTTCATCATGTCTAACCTATCAGATTAAACAAAAATTTTTTTTCTAGAACACGTGATCTTTTTGTTTTCACGAAAGGCGTCCAGGTCTCACTTGAACATGTACAGAAGATGCCCCCTGTCTATGGTGATGGTAGAACCACCTCTCCTCTAGGTGTAGAGGATGCCCCCTGTCTATGGTAATGGTAGAACCACCTCTCCTCTAGGTGTAGAGGATGCCCCCTGTCTATGGTGATGGTAGAACCACCTCTCCTCTAGGTGTAGAGGATGCCCCCTGTCTATGGGGATGGTAGTACCGGCTCTTCTCTAGGTGTAGAGGATGCCCCCTGTCTATGGTGATGTATGGTGATGGTACGAGAACCCGCTCTCTCCTCTAGGTGGTTAGAGGATGCCCCCTGTCTATGTATGGTAGAACCTCTCTCTCTAGGTGTAGAGGATCCCCCTGTCTATGGTGATGGTAGACCCCTCTCCTCTAGGTGTAGAGGATGCCCCTTCTATGGTGATGGTAGAACACTCTTCCTCTAGGTGTAGAGGATACCCCCTGTCTATGGTGATGGTAGACTACCCTCTCTCTAGTGTACAGATTCCCTGTCTATGGTGATGGTAAAACCACCTCTCCCTCTAGGTGTAGAGGATGCCCCCTGTCTATGGTGATGGTAGTAGACCAGTAACCCCGCCGTCTCCTCTAGGTTGTAGAGGATGCCCCTGTTCTATGGTGATGGAGAAACCGCCTCCTCGCTCTGTGTTAGAGGATGCCCCCTGTCTATGTGATGGTAGAAACCCCTCTCCTCTAGGTGTAGAGGGATGCCCCCTGTCTATGGTGATGGTAGAACCCCTCTCCTCTAGGTGTAGAGGATGCCCCCTGTCTTTGTGTATGGTAGAACCGCCTCTCCTCTAGGTGTAGAGGATGCCCCCTGTCTATGGGATGGTAGAACCCCCTCTCTTCTAGGTGTAGAGGATGCCCCCTGTCTATAGGGTGATGGGTAGAAACCTCCTCTCCTCTAGGTGAGGAGCCCCTGTCTATGGTGATGGTATAAACCGCTCCTCTAGGTGTAGAGGATGCCCCCTGTCTATGGTGATGGTAGAACCACCCTCTCCTCTAGGTGCAGAGTCAGGGGTCCCCAAACTTTTACAAGGGGCATGCCGTTCAACCCCTCGTCCCCCCCCCACACACAAACCATTGAGGGCCGGATCTAAAGTCTAAAAATAAATAGCTGGGTACAATGTGAAATGCATCCATAATACAACTTGGCAACCTCCTCCTACAATATTATTTAATATACTGCTACCCCATCTATGAACTATTTATATATATGGGGCCCAATTAATTAATTAATTTATACTGGGACCATCTCTCCATAATTATGAATATTCCCTCCCCCCCCCCCCATCAATACTAAACTGCCGCTGCCCCTAATAATTAATTATTTCCTAGGCTGCCCCTCATAACTAAATATGGAACTCCCCCAAGGCCACAATCTTTTACTGCCCTTTTTAATAAAAAATAAAAACCCGTGTACTCACCTAAGCTCTTTATCTTTTGCCGACGTGCGAAAAGAGCCGTTCGCAGGCAGGAAGGTGAGCGAACCGGAGGATCGACGATCGTCCTTCTATCGCGACTATTCACTGGAGCGATTTGGCCGGGTTGTATTCGGCCACATCGCTCCCCATTCGTAATGGTGCTTCGAGGCGGCGTTCGTCGGCGCACCAGCACTATACGTGACGGATAGTCTGTGGAGGAAGGTCTCCTCGCTGTTCACGGAGCGCGCCACAGTGTAGGCTGCGGCTCCCAGAACGTTTGCGGCGGGGGTGAAGTTACGGGCCGGAGAAGGTCCGGGATGCCCTCCCAGTTTGGGGAACCCTGGGTGAGAGGTTCCCCCTGTCTATGGGCGATAATAGAACCGCCTCTTCTCCTTAGGGTGGATGATGCCCCCTGTCTATGGTGATGTGAGTAACCTCCTCGCCTCTAGTTTTAAGGATCCCCCTGCTCTATGGTGATGGTTAAACAGTACCACCCTCCCTCTAGGTTAGAGGATTGCCCCCTGTTATGTGATGGTGTAGACACCTCTTCCTCTAGTTTAAGGTATGCCCCCTGTCTATTGTGATGGTCTAGAACTGCCATCTCCTCGTAGTAGTAGAGGATAACCCCTTCGCTTGGTGATGGTAGTGACCCACCTCGCCCTCTTAGTGTAAGGATGCCCCCTGTTCTATGGTGATGGTAGTACCACCCCCCTCTAGGTGTAGAGGATGCCCCCTGTCTAGTTGATGGTATCAACCATCCTCTCCTCTAGGTGTAGAGGATGCCCCCCTGTCTAGGTGATGGTAGAGTACTGCCTCCTCTCGTAGTGTAGAGGATTGACCCCATTGTTCCATGGTATGGTAGAACTGCCTGCTGTCTCCCTAGGTTAGAGGATGTTCCCCGTGTCTCGGTGATGAGTTAGAAACGACCTCTCTTGGTGTAGGAGATTGCCCCTGTCTGATGTTGATGGTAGAGCTTCTTCCTCTTGGCTGTAGAGGACCTGCCCCCTTTCCATGGGATGGTTGAACCACCTACTCTTCTAGAGGTATGAGAGGTATGCCCCTGTTCATATGGTTATGGTAGGACTGTCTCTCTCTAGTTGTAGAGGATGCCCCCGTTTATGGTGATTGTCAGAACCACCTATCTTCTCAGTGTAGATGCCCCATGTCCAGGGTGATGGTGAACCTCCTGCTCCTCGGTGTGTTAAGGATGCCCTCCGCTATGTGATGGGTAGAACCACCTCTACTCTAGGGTGTAGAGGATGCCCGGTCTTCATGGTGATGGTAGAGCCGCCCTTCCTCTAGGTTGTAGAGGATGCCCCCTGTCCTATGTGATGGTAGAGCTGCCTCTACTCTAGGGTAGAGGATGCCCCTGTTCTATGGTGGTGTAGTAACACATCTTGCTGGCGTAGTGTAGAAGGAATGGGCCCCCTGTACTAATGCGTGATGTGTAGAACCAACCTCTCCTCTAGGTGTAGAGGAAATGCCCCCTGTCTATGGTGAATGGTAGAACCGCCTCCCCCTCTAGGTGTAGAGGAATGCCCCCCCCACTGTCTATGGTGAATCGGTAGACCAATCCTCTACTTAGCGTGATCCAGGATGACCCCCCTGTCCTATGGTGATGGTAAACCCACCTTCTCCTCATAGGGGGTATTACTATTACATAGCCCTATCTCTGGACTCTTTAGTTATTTGCCATATAAACACATTTACTGCCAGTAGCATCCCTGCGGAGTGCTGTGAAGGAGATACAATGGGCCCATACAGGCTTGGCAGGGCAGATATGGATCGCATTGATGAGCAATTCCAGATATGTCATTCATCTATTGGAGCAACCACTCTGAGGGAGATAGCCATAAGTGTGGCATAATCTGTGATTAATGTCTCTTCCATTATGGAACCCATTGACAGGTTTAGGAGGATACATTTCTGGGGGCTGTGTATATGAGACCCATAGAGGCTGAACAGAGATGTGTCGCAGCTTCCGGTTTTAACTTTTTATGTTGTTGTTGGCAAACCTCTGGTCAATAACAACATGCAATCTGGTGGCTGTGCTTTTATTATATACACATGGAATTTCTATTTGAATACCATTTTATAACCAGCCGCGATGTTGATGTGATTAGATTGTTTTAAACAACTTGCTGACTGACCGTATCACGTTTTCACTTACAGCATAACTAAAATCTATTTGTAGATGTGTTTGTAATCTTGAATGGTCTTTTTGTAGCATATCGTCCTATGTATTCTTACATGTACCGGTGGCCAATACACACCGTGGGTTTGCAGCCATATAGCCTGATAATCACTTACTGATGATGGAAGACATATGCACATGAAAAAACCAGTTTCTCTTTTCTATTTACAAGCAATTTTAATAATAGAAACCTTTTGGAAAGGCAGTGGGCTGTTTGCTGTGCCTTTCATGATCTCCTCATTTCTCCCAACCGGGTGTTTCATCCTATCACTCTCAAACCACCTCTCACACCCTTCTGTACTGTCCCTGGTACCCCTACTCTTCTCCATCTATAACCTCGGCCTAGGACATCTAGTCCCTCGCACGGCTTTCACTACCATCCCTATGCATAATGACACAATATTAATCCAAATCTTCTCTAAACTTAACATGGACAAAACAGAACTCCTCATCATTTTGCCGGCCTAAGTTCCTCTGCTAGAAGTGATCTGACTCACACCCAGGCCCTACTACTTGGATACTGCAGGCACTTCCTGTGGTCTCACCCTACTTTGTATGCCTCTCCAATCATCCTCATTCTGCTGCCCGGCTTTATCCATTCTGTCTCCTCGCTTCTCCTCTCTGCCAGTCTTCACACTGGATCACATTGCACCATGAATTCATTTAAATCTTAACACCGATTTACAATCGCCCACAACCTTTCCCCAACATATATCTCGACCCAGGCCCTAATACCTTCCCACAGGTAATCTCCGTTCCTCAACTGACCTTCACAGCTTCACTTAATTACCACCATCCGCGCTTCTCACAACCATCTCCAGGACTTCTAAGTCTGCATCATCGAATCCTCTACCAAAATGGTGTTGGACTTTCCCAAAGCCAAACCTTCCAAATCTTCAAACGTGACCCTCAAAACCCCTCCAGTTTAGGATCAACTACAAACACCCAATAGCCTGCAGTTGCTCGCTTAAGGTCGGGGGGTCGCGGGGACGGTTCAAAAAAGCGGCAATCTAAAACGCGGGTCGGGGAAACATTAAGCTGTGTTAGCGGCACGGGTCGACAAAAAAGGAAAAGAGGTCCAGTGGTCCTGGAAAGAGGGGAGAAGACCTTGAGAACGGACTATAGCTCTCCACGAATGGCGCTCTAGCTGCAGTCACAATGCACTATCGATTGGATTTACTTATAAGGTATTTCTCATCACTAGGACATAAAACTTGCATTGTTTTGGTCGTATTGTATTTTATGTAATCCCCTAGTGAGTACAGCACCATGGAATTAAATGGTTTCTATAAAGATATAGAATTACTATGAGTATGATTTGAGTATTTTACCGCTATACAGCGGCTCTAACAGTGTACTTTTGTTTCAGAGATAAGTCCGTGCCCCTAACCCAGAACAAGAAATCTTGGTGAGCCGGAATGTTTGGCGGTTAATGAGATGGGTGTTAACGGTTAACCTGGCAAGTGGTCCCTAGGGGTTGTCTCAGATGTGTTTGACTCTCTATTAATGTGTGTGTAAGGAAGGGGAACTTATTATAGGCCTTCACATGTATAATGCTGTTGGGCACAAGTGGCATATGTCACCAGACCCTCCGTCTTAAAAGTACACCGATAGGATGATGCAAGCTTTTGCATACACAAATTTTTCACGCCACCGTTCCGCAACGAAGAAAAGTGTACATGAAATGCATTACACAAAATAATATTTCAGTTAGAATTTTAAGGCTTTAAAACAATATTTCTAAAATGTCCATGGATAAAAAAGGAACATTTTAATTTTGGAGGAAAGAGTGATTGTTATTATATAATTTTTTGTTTCTCCTCGGTTTAGCTCCCCAAAAAGACGAAGACCTGCCGATCCATATTTGATGGCTTCCGAGATTTTTCACTGCAGAACCAGTAAGTATCTCTCAAAGAGCTTTTGAAGGGGGAAGGATCCTTACTCTAGAGAGAGAGATTCTACCACTCACATAGACGAGGTGACATCCTACTACCACTAGTAGGAAGGAGGCATTCTACCATCACCATAGAACAGGGGCATCCGCTGCGCCTAGAGAGAGGCGGATTCTTACCATCACCATAGACAGGGGGCCCATTCTACACCTGAGGAAGAGACGTTCACCATCACCATAGACAGGGGCATCCTATCACCTAGAGCGAGGAGGATTTCTACCATCACCTAATAGACGGGCTATCCTCTACACCTAGAGGAGAGGGGTTCTACCATCACCATAGACAGGGGATCCTGTATCCCTTTACACCTCAGGCATAGGGAGGTCTACCATCACCATAGACAGGGGCATCCTCTACACCTAGAGGAGAGGTGGTTTCTGCCATCACCATGACAAATAGACAAGGGGCTCCTCTTGTTTTTTACATTGTCCATAGACAAGGGCTCCTATACACCTAGGGAGATGAGGTTCTACCATCACCTAGACGGCATCCTACTACACGAGAATGCTGCTGCCGCTGCCTCTGCATGCCGTCCCCTATAGTGTCAGGGTCAATTATTGGATGTTTTAGATGCTATCTAGCTTCATTCTGTCACTCTGTCATGGCCATGCTGTTGCCCATCATGTTGGCATAATGCTGCGATTAGGCAGCCTCAGAGGCATCCATGCATGCTGCCCCTGCTGTTTCCTGTCCCTCCTCTAGGTGTAGAGGATGCCCCCTGTCTATGGTGATGGTAGAACTACCTCTCCTCTAGGTGTAGAGGATGCTCCCTGTCTATGGCAATGGCAGAACAGCCTCTTGTCTAGGTGTAGAGGATGTCCCCTGTCTATGGCGATGGTAGAACCACCTCTCCTCTAGGTGTAGAGGATGCCCCCTGTCTATGGCGATGGTAGAACCAACTCTCCTCTAGGTGTAGAGGATGTCCCCTGTCTATGGTGATGGTAGAACCACCTCTCCTCTACACATAGAGGAGAGGTGGTTCTACCATCACCATAGATTACGCAAGAAGAAAAGTTGTACATGAAAATGATCTACACAAAATAATATTTCAGTTAGAATTTTAAGGGCTAAAAATATATTTCTAAAATTTACATGGATAAAAAAGAACATTTTAAGTTTTGGAGGAAAGAGTGATTGTTATTATATATAATTTTGTTTCTCTCCGGTTTAGCTCCCAAAAGACGAAGACCTGCTCGATCCATATTTGATGGCTTCCGAGATTTTCAGACTGAAACCAGTAAGTATCTCTCCAAAGATCTTTTAGGGGGGAATCCTCTACTTCTAGAGAAGAGACGATTCTACCATCACCATAGACGGGGGCATCCTCTACACCTAGAGGAGAGGAGGTTCTACCATCACCATAGACAGGGGGCATCCTCTACACCTAGAGGAGAGGCGGTTCTACCATCACCATAGACAGGGGGCATCCTCTACACCTAGAGGACACCCAGGTCTCCCGGTTATGTGTGTCATTGTAATTCATCTCTATTCTCTTCCTAAGGCCAAGCTGTGGTTCCAGACACTGTAGATGCTCTGACACTCTTCATACCTGGGTAGATCATTACATTGTGTATTTGAATACAGCTTTAAGAAACATGTTCTCAGGCAGTCAGTATTTCTCAGGCTAGGTTCACGTTCACACGTTGTGGTTCAAAAACGCAATGGGGAGGGGTTTGGCCAAAATGCAGGGGTCTTTCCACTGAAACGCATACATTCTGGAATACGCACCACATGTTCTTTATGGAAATGATGCAAAACACCTTGCGCTCATTCCAGAACACATGCGTTTAAGATGAAAGACATGCATTTTGGTTGCATTTAAAATCTCAACTGAAACCCCTTAGGCCCCTGTATGCTTTTTTTTTTTCCTGTCATTGCCATATTTGGCGGTATATACATGATGTTTTTAACAGTGTGCACGTAAGAAACTACAAGCATTCAGTGTTCATATAAAATATGGTTTGGCAAATGATGCTACTAGTTTGCTTCACCTCAAAATCTTTGGATACTAAGTGGCAGAATTCAGTACACAAGAGCATGCAACACGTTTTTTCGCTCACGCACGTTACGGTGGGCAATACAGCCATGTATATTGGATGACTGTATTGCCCAGTGTAGTGAATGTGGCTGTGTGATACCTGCATGAAATATATGGGGAGCACACGCCTATGTTTCTACGGCTAAAAAGCACGACCATGGTTGGTACAAACACTCTTCTCCGCAGAACAGCGCTGTGCTGAACACATGATTACAGTACTACACTGTTTTCCAGAGATTTTGAGGTAACTCTGCGCATCATATATAATTGACACTTGTATAACTTGTTTTCTTTTGGGACTTTTAAAAGTTGTCTGAAGTCGGGATACTTTAGCAGTTCTATGTATCTTTCTTTTTTTTTGCGACTTTCATGTGCATTTATGTAACGAAGCATGGGGTCAGTTGTGTACCTGGTTTTACACCTAAAAAAAAGTCTATAATTTGCTCTACAAAAAAGTTGCAAAACAAAGAAAAAAAAATATCTGTCTTGGAAACCTACATCTAGGAACACTGCAACAGACACAAGCACCGGCTAACTTCTTAAGATACTGGCATAGTCTCAAAAATGCACCCAAAGATCTAAAAAAAAAAACCTGTAAAAAGAGGAGAGAAAAAAACAGGTCGAAATATAGATACACGTCTCCCTGCCTGTGATTCACAGAACAACCAAGGCCGTGTGAATGAGTTTTTTAAAAGTAGAAATAATCAAGTTAAAGGGCATCTACCACCAGGATGATGGACTGTATGCAAATGAGCATCCCTCCATGCTCCATTAACACCTATGCAGTCTGGAGCCCCTCAGGCTCATTTGCACACAGTCCTGCATCCTGGTGGTAGATGCGCTTTAAAGGGGTTTTCCTGTTCCTTGTTGGAGGGATGTTTCGTATGGTATTGTCATATAAAATAGAGCACTTATTTAGAAGTTGTTAAATGAATGTTTCACCAGTTTGCGTTTATTTATTTATTTTTTTTTTTTTTCATTAAAGCCAGGTTGCAAAATGTTACTTTGTTTTCTAATCGGTCATTATTTTCTTTTTGTATTATTATTATTTATTCTTGTCAATTATTCTGGCTGCAGTTTTGCCCCTGCACTGTGAGCAGCACTTAGTGGCTGCAGACTAAAACAAACTGGCACTGACTTAATGATGCTCATGTAAAAATAAGCTGTGACATCATCTATTGTCAGTAGTGATGTAATGATGGGTCAGTGTTATCTATATAGAGGTCATTGTACAGGGAGGGGGAAGAGATAAGCTGTGACATCATCTATTGTCAGTAGTGATGTAATGATGGATCAGTGTTATCTATATAGAGGACATTGTACAGGGAGGGGGAGGAGATAATCTGTGACATCTATTGTCAGTAGTGATGTAATGATGGGTCAGTGTTATCTATATAGACCTCTTTTCTCCTCCTACCGAAAATCTTCGGCGCGCAGCTATGAGGATCTGCACGCCCTCGTCCGACGAATCTGCTGTCTGCGCATGCGCAGAACAGCAGGCCCGTGCCTGTGCAGCTCCGGCTTCGGAGCAGTGACCGCGCAGATGCGGGCCTGCTGTTCTGTGCATGCGCAGACAGCAGATTCGTCGGACGAGGAAGATTTTCCACGCCCCAGTAGTCGCATAAGGAAATTTGCATATTTGGGCAATAAAACTTTTCAAAACATTGCGGGGACGTGAGGATTAGCTCTTAAAAGGGTTATCCTCACGTCCTATTGATCCACCTACCACCCGATCTACCTTTATAGGTAGATTCGTGGTGGTAGGTTCCCTTTGTCAAAGACTCTGAGGAGAAACCAGTAGACTGCTCCATGTCTCTCCCTGAGGATGGAAACGTGAAGTTGGAGGTCTGCGAAGTGAAGAAAGAGAACATGGAGGAGGAGTGTGGTTGTAAGAGTAAGTGATGTCCCATCTTGTATTCATGTTGTCCTCTTCCATCTATTGAGTCATGAGTAGGGATGAGCGTCCACGAAACGCAATATTTGGGTCTGGCGTTCAAAGACGTTCAGGTTTGGGCCCAGGGTTCAGGCTCAAGATTCGCTGGTGACACGTGCAATCAGTGCTGCCACCGATGGCGAGTGTCAACCCTTTAAATGCTGCTGGTGGGTTTGCCAGCAGTATTTTGGGGGTTTACACACGTGATTGGCGCCTGCACCATTAGCCATGTGTTTAGGGACCCAAACCAAACTTATCATACCCAAATGGGACCGCTCATCACTTGTCATAAGTAGACACCACTAACTACTAAAGAGTGTCATCTGGTTCTTGGTGATAGTAAGATGCCCTATAGTATTGGGGATCGGTGCCCCTGGTGAATTGAGCAGTGGTACCCATGCCTGACCACCTCTCCATTCATTTATATAGGACTACTAAATATCTACATTACAGTAATCCTGAGGAGCAGAACACTCACTTAATGAGATCGCAGGGGGATCATGAAAAAAGTGTAATTAGTGCGACAACTCCTTCCTTTCTAATAGTCGGCCCATTAGTAGTGTTATGGTAACGCACCTACTTTCACCGTCATTATAAGATAGAAAGGAGGACACTGTGCTAGGGGTTGAACATCTTGTATCACTTATCTATAATAATAATCATTATTTATATAGTGCACACAGATTACGCAGCGCTGCACAGAGCTTGTCAAGACAGTTACAATGAACATTTCACTGTGCAAATGCAGTGTAATCTGCAGGCAGCATGTTATAGAGCAGGAGACGCTGAGCACATTGTACACAGCATTCGATCTGCAGGCAGCATGTTGTACAGCAGGAGGAGCTGAGCAGATTGTACATGGTGTCCTATCTGCAGGCAGCATGTTATAGAGCAGGAGGAGCTGAGCACATTGTACACAGCATTCGATCTGCAGGTAGCATGTTGTACAGCAGGAGGAGCTGAGCAGATTGTACATGGTGTCCTATCTGCAGGCAGCATGTTATAGAGCAGGAGGAGCTGAGCAGATTGTACATGGTGTCCTATCTGCAGCCAGCATGTTATAGAGCAGGAGGGGCTGAGCAGATTGTACATAGTGCCCTGTCTGCAGGCAGCATGTTATAGAGCAGGAGGAGCTGAGCAGATTGTACATAGTGTCCTATCTGCAGGCAGCATGTTATAAAGCAGGAGGAGCTGAGCAGATTGTACATAGTGTCCTATCTGTAGGCAGCATGTTATAGAGCAGGAGGAGCTGAGCAGATTGTACATAGTGCCCTGTCTGCAGGCAGCATGTTATACAGCAGGAGATGTTTGAGCAGGTTGTACATAGTGTCCTATCTGCAGCCAGCATGTTATAGAACAGGGGCGAGCTGAGCAGATGGTACATAGTCACATGAGGAAAAACAAAAGTTATGGTGGTAGTGGTGTCTTCTCATGCCTATGGCTGTGCCCGCATGTTGTGCCCGTGGCTCGTCACGTACTGTACATTGTCCGTGTTTCCTGGCATCCTGCATGCAGCCGGTGTTTGTGCCTGTACAAGATCTACTCTCAGCATCTGGACCCGGGTTTTTCTCTATTTTTTTTTCTTTCCTTTTTACCTGTCACAAGGAACCTCACAATATGGCAGAACGTGGATCTGGAAGTCTGAACCTGCAGGTTAGCATATATTTTATAATTGTAACCCCAGCCAGATTTTTTTTTGGTCTCTGTGACATTTGTATTTTAAAAATGTTGGATTGTCATAAGAACCAGGATTAACAATAAAGCTGAATAACAGACACATTTAATAACTGAAAAACAAAAGGTACCCCTTTAAGGAGGGACAGGGAAAAAGGGGTAAAAGAAAGCACTATGAAAGACCAAATTGAGTCTGAATAATTGTAGTAAAAATACTTTATTAATGACTATTTAAGACATAATGATAAAAGCAGGATGAAAATCCTCAGACAATGCTGCAGGTTCATCATGTCTAACCTATCAGATTAAACAAAAATTTTTTTCTAGAACACATGATCTTTTTGTTTTCACGAAAGGCATCCAGGTCTTTCTTGAACATGTACAGAAGATGCCCCCTGTCTTTGGTGATGCTAGAACCACCTCTCCTCTAGGTGTAGAGGATGCCCCCTGTCTTTGGTGATGCTAGAACCACCTCTCCTCTAGGTGTAGAGGATGTCCCCTGTCTATGGTGATGGTAGAACCGCCTCTCCTCTAGGTGTAGAGGATGCCCCCTGTCTATGGTGATGGTAGAACCGCCTCTCCTCTAGGTGTAGAGGATGTCACCATAGACAGGGGACATCCTCTACACCTAGAGGAGAGGAGGTTCTACCATCACCATAGACAGGGGGCATCCTCTACTCCCAGAGGAGAGGTGGTTCTACCATCACCATAGTCAGGGATTCTTTACTGTAAGAGCAGTGAGACTGTAACTTTCTGCTGCAGGAGGTATATTGCACACAAGTCTTTTTGTAACCTTATATACTGATACTATGATTGTGTTCGCTTACTGTTCTATTAAGGCTTTCTGCAAATGATCAAGGCAAAATCAACTGAGAATAGTGGACTTATAACCAATGTTGTATTTTCATGGCTGATTTGCCTCAGTCTGGCTTTAGTTTTTCATGGATCTTCATAAACTATAGCCTAAGTGATCAATGTAAAATGGTTCTGCTCACCAGGGGGCGCTACAATTTACTAAGTAACAGCAATATCTACACTGGAGGTTATAGCTCTTAAAGGATTTTTACAGAAAACATTTTAAGTTCTGGGCAAATAACAAGCCCAATCTGCTCTTTCTATTCTATTTTTTCCTAAATCTTGTTTCCCACTCCATCTTGGTTTCTGCAGTCCGCCAAGAACAGGAATTGCGGAATGGAGGAGTCGTCGATAAGAAATTGACTACATTGGCTGATCTGTTCCGACCGCCCATTGATCTCATGCATAAAGGCAGTTTTGAGACAGTAAGTGCCATTTGCTTATGTAAAAGATTGCTTTTAGGTTCAACTTTTATATATTACTTGTGTTTTATGTATAATGCGTACCTCGCAAATGATATATAGGTTTACTTTATATAAGTGCTCACATTGTCCCGTAGATATCCCTTATTTGTTGTCTATGGGACGTTTATATATGTCCAGAGATAAAGGTCCAGCGACTGAGACCATGAGCTGTCCCTACTGCCCAGTACTAATGGAGTGGTGGTGCATGTGTATTAACCATTTGAAGACTGCCCAGTATCACAGTTTTAGCATTCCTATAGAATTTAGTGGTTTACCATGCATCGTACTGCTCTATTCTTTTAAGTTCGAGATTGTCTGAGGGATCTGCACTAGATAGAGGATAAGTGTTTTTTGAGCAACCCCTTAGGTTGTCTCGTCTCCCTTTATGATTATATTGTATATTAATATTTGGGGATTATATGTAATCCTAGTTTAGAATCAGATCCAATTGGTGGCATTTTGCCTAATGTCACATTGGCAGGACGTATTCCTGGCCAACCACTTTAAGCTACGTTCATATCTTACATTTGAATTACATTTTGAAACACAATTTTAAGCTCATTGTGAAGGAGTTGCTCGTGAATTCAGATGCATTTACAACCAAACGCTGGCGTTCTGCAATTGGCATCACATGTTTTCCTTGTTAATTGGCAAAACATGTGTTAGTAGTTCCGGAAAGCAAGTGTTTTGGTCTAGATGAATCTGAGTTTGGGAGTCCCTTCTCCCCGCTGCTTTTGAATTGTTTTGCAAAACACAATTTAAGCGCATTGTCTGATCGTGGCCTTAAATTAAACGTGAATTCTAGATTTTAGGCCTAAAAGTGAGTCTGATGTGACAAGCTTACATCGTATGCTTGTTGGAATTTCCGTCTCAAATGCTCAGAGACCACAACTGATCGGACGTGCCGAGTTCAGCTCCGGTATGTGAGCGCTCGGGCCGGACATTCCAGCAAGCACTGACTCGCTTGTGGGTTTTGGGCCCTAGTCCTGGCTGTCCTGTTGACTTGCCACTAGGCTCAGCCTCTGCATCTGCTAAAGTTACGTTGTTGATTTATTTTGTAGAAGGATGTGAGTAGGAAACATTTTAAGAAGTAGGACACTTTTTAAGGAGTGCTGAAATTGAATAAAAACATGATAATAGCATAGGCAGTTCTGCTATTACACATGTTATTTTTCTGATTTCAGAACACCTTAAAAGGAGATGAAGTAATAAAGTAGTAAAAGAAGAAATCCAGAGGGGACCAGACAGTGGCAGCATCCTGTATTCGTGTGAGTCAGGCTCCTCTTTTTTGGTGCATATTTCTATTCTGCCTAAATGATCAACTGCGTGTAAGTTATAGGTGCCCTAAATGCTTTATGTATCTGAAAAAAAAAATCAATGACCCCCTGCAGTATTCACTTTGTACTGCAGTATTGTTTTTAAGAATGATCTTATGTGATAACTATATTCATTTCGCAGGCCAAAGAGTGTGGGCAGCTAAAGAACAAGTGGCTGATGATCAATATCCAGAATGTGCAGGATTTTTCTTGTCAATGTTTAAACAGGGATATCTGGAGCAATGATTCTGTGAAGACTCTAATTCGGGAACATTTTATATTTTGGCAGGTAGGTTTCTTCCACTAGGTACTAAGAGAGTTACTGTAACTATTCATTTAGGCCCAGATCACGCTTGCGCTTGAACCTCCATTATTTTCCATCCCCAAAATTATCATAAGGGCGGGTTCACATTGCCAAATTGTGGTGGGTTGTTTTTTTCTTACATCATTTATTTTTCACTGAAGTCATTTTAGCCTACAGGCCCATACAGATTTGTTTTCTCTTCTTGGCTTCAGTGTTTTTTCACTGATCCATTACTTAGCCATTCTTTTTAATAGGCTATTTCACACTTTTAAATTGTTTTTACACTGACCAGTGGACAAAATAAATTGGTGACAGAGCTGTGTGTTTGGTTCTGTCTACTTTATAGCGTCTGGCACAGGGTAAGGTGAAAGGTCCAAGGTCTGGGTGCTTGGCTCATTTGGCTTGTGCGGTTCACACATTATAGGTGGTGTGAATCAGGGAGTCAGATTCTCCATTCATTCCTATAAAATGTTACGTCATTATACTAGTGATGAAAGGAGAAACAAGCTTCCGGTTAACACATTACAGTGGTGTGAATCAGGGAGGCAGTTTTGCTGGTGGATATGTAGTTATGCTTGTTTCTAGAACTAACATTATGTGGAGTTTTAATACAATATAAAGGAGACAATCATGCTTTCATAAAGTAGTCTTCCATATATTGATAGCCCACAGATGTCCTGGTACCCAAAGGGTGGGAGGCTACTTTATTAATAACATTTGAAGGAAGCACAGAGTACTTGATCTTGGATCGGTATGTCCATCAGTGTTTATCCAAGTAAAAAAAAGCAAAAAATGGACAAATAGGCGCCAACAGGTAAGGTACATCATAGTTTGGCAGCATAGAGTCCTGGATCCCTGATCGTTATGTCCAGTGGTGTTGATTATGTCAGAGGCATTGTGGTGCCAATTGTCCTGCTGTTTTTCAATAGCATTTCAAGAATTCTGTACTGTGCACCCTAACAGGAGCATTTTCATTTTGTGTTTTTTTTAGGTTTATCACGACAGTGAAGAGGGGCAGAGATATATCCAGTTTTACAAGTTACCAGATTTCCCATATGTCTCCATATTGGATCCTCGTACAGGTGACTGACTACAATAATTACTAGTGAATTTGTTTTGTTCTTGATTTCTTTAACGTGATTTTTCAAAAATTACAACCTATCATGTTTCTAAAGAGTTGGTAGAGCTCCTACTAATCGCAAAAACACAATTACAGTCTCTTCCACACCCTCCAGTTCCCCCACTGCTGCTAGGAGGAGCCCAAAGACTTTGGATAGTGCAGAGCTATTTGTCGGTCAATAGAGTGCATGCTTTTTAATTCAAATTCAGGGGAAGGGCAACACCCCTTTCACATATTTTTTATAGATCAGTTTTTCTTTTTTCCTTCTTACCACTAAAGGCCAAAAGATGGTTGAATGGCACAAATTAGATGTTAACTCATTCCTGGAACAAGTTACAGGATTCTTAGCGGAGCACGGTCAGCTTGATGGACTTTCCAGCAGCCCACCTAAGAAACGCCTGCGTTCTGTGAGTATGAGAAACTTATGTTCCCTGAAATATTGCTATAAACCCGTGTTGGTATAAGCATGTGTTTTTTTGTTTTTAAAAGTAATTTTTTTCAGCCAAACATCAATTGCATCCAATTTCATACAAACAATATCCTTAGATGTATATACACAATGCTATGTACACAAGTACATTGTTGTAAGTAGCATATAAATTGGCTTCAAAAGGAAAAGGAATGGAGAGGGGCGGAAGTTCAAAATGGTTCCATTTAAACCAAGTGGGGAAGGGGTAAAAAACGGGAGGGGGGGGGGAGGGGGAAAACAAGGTGGTGGCAGATGCCATCATGTACAACATACAAACCTTACATATATACATTTGTTCCATGCAAAAGAATATGACAGATAAATTTCAGGTAAACAGATCACACGTTTCAACTGAATATCTCAGAAAAGAACTACAAAAATGGCCCATGTGTGTACTAGAGCAGTGCACTTTAGCGTAGTTGGAATGGGGGGGGGGGGTAGAGATGTCCCTACTTCTCCTACATGTTTTTTACCCTATTTCTTAATTTCTGAAATGGTGCCAAGGCTTCCATAGTTTGCAAGTGTTATGTTTTCTATCTGATCAGCTAGCTATTTCCTCTTACCTGCATATTTGATCAATTTAATTAAGCCTCTCAGGTATAGGTGGTGGTGCCTTTGATGAGGTATCATTAGTTTTGTGGCTTGTATCATAATGGTTGCCAGACTATTTTTAGAAGGTGTCCAGGATTTATTAGGCAGCCATAGCAATACAGTGGCTGGGGACAAGGAAATACTGATTGTACTATCGAGGTTAGTGATTCTAGCAACTTCTTGCCAGAATGCCCTCAAATCTGGACATGACCAAAAGATGGGTATGGGTACCTCCAGGTGTGCTGCATCTCCAGCAAAGGTACTGAGATTGCAGATCCATGTGAGAAAGGGTTCTAGGCGTTCTGTTTTCCTGGAATCTGACACGCATGGAGAATCCATGGGGATTTAAGTGATATCTTTATCTTTAAATCCCATTCTTAACTCTGATTCCCTCTGTAATTAACAGGCAGGTTTTGCATCAGGGTTACATTCTGATAATAGGTTCTCATAAGCTACAGATAGTGGACCCCTTGGTTGTTGTTGTAGCATAATGGACTCAAGCCACCCAAGTGATTTTGAAGAAGATCTTTTGGAGTTTAGTTGTCTAACCAACATTTCAACCTGTTTATCTAGAAATTGTATACATGGGAACGGTTGTGTAGGTGTGTTAGTGGTCAGCTGGTATATGCATGTTAAAGGGCGCCAGACCATCATTTGGGTTCCCATTCAGTCAACCAGAATGAATAGCAATTGCAAACCCAGCCTCAGCCGACAATTTCATGTTTTAGATGGTTATAGATTATTAGTCGGATGCTGTAAGAGCTGATTAGACTGGGTTATAGATGTGCAGGACTGTCCAAAGCCTCTGGCACATGAACATCTTTTTAACTGTGTCTCATCTGCTGATTCAATAGATAGGATATGGACAAATTGATTTCTATGGCCTCAAACGTCCTTGGCTTCCATGGACCCATGTATGAGCCGTCTGAGCAGGAAACCTCGGAGCAGGTGCCATTCTTGCTGTGGTTTGAGGCTTAGACAGTCTTGATTGCTGTAATTGAAGTGTTAGCATGGCAAAGAGATGGGACCATTCATGTGCAAGAGGGCTAAGATGTGATTGTCTTTCTGAGAAGTGTATTGTATCTTTCTTTAGAGAACTATTGATTATAGTTTCCTTAATCTTGCTCCTCTAATTTGCGTTAGTGGTCTTACTGTCCTCCAGGAGAGCCTCATCGATGCAAGTGAGGACAGTCAGCTAGAGGCAGCGATACGCGCCTCCTTGCAGGAAACCCACTTCGACTCTACAGTCAGTAAACCGGCCGCTCGATATGAAGAGGAGTCGGACACGGAGCTGTACTCTGGCAGTGAAGAGTTCATCTCCGTCTGTGGATCAGATCATGAGGAAGAAGAGGAGAGGCCAGCAGTGTCCTTGCCAGAGACTGAAAACTCCTGCAGTAAATCTCGGAAGGCCACATCTAAAACCCTTGGGCACAGGAAAGACGATTTGAGTCGAGCAGAGGCAGTTGTTGAAGAATTAGAAGAGAACTCCTCAAACCACCATGCGCTACCTGAAAAGACTCCTACAGAATCTCAAGATACTAAAGACAGTTTTGGGAATGATGACTCTTCAGAAGACTGTCCAGATGCTAGTAATGGTTTGTACTGTGTATACCTACTTTTTTTTTCCCATAAAAGTTTGTGGAGTACTTATTACACTTTTGTTTTCTGCAGGTCCCAAAGCAAAGCTAATGTTGCGATACCCAGACGGTAAAAGGGAACAGATTTCACTTCCTGAAAAAGCCAAGTTGATGGTATGTATTTCACATCGCCTATAACGCCTCAGGCGTGAAAACACATCTGTATTTACCAGGTTTTTACTTTTTGATAAACAAGTATAAAAAAATATAATAATAATAATTGTATACATCTAGTAATTGATTGAATTGGGGACTCATTTTGGTGCCTTAAAAGTTGGAGCTGTTTTAAGTGTGTTTGATTCTGGAAATAACACTCGTTTTCTTCGATCAGTTCTACTTTTGGAAATCTGCTATTGCCACCTTTGCGCTGCTCATACTAGGGGTCATTTAATGTTTAATTTTCAACATTTCTTAAATGTGACATTTTGTGGCTGTTGACTTGAGATTTGCTATCAGGTCGCCAAAACCTGTGATTTCCTGTGGTGAGGTGTTCTTGGTCATTCACTTTGGATGCTCCAACACTAATAAGCCATAAGAGCCATAGTCATAAGAACAAGGAACTATTTTCATCAACATCTTCTAAACTAGAGATGCTGAAGAGAAATGGAACCAAATTATTTCTTGGTTCCTGTAGAAATTTAATTTGAAAAATGTTGGGTTGACAAGGGAACAAGGATGAAATAATAAAGCTTCATGATGGGTCTGGGGATAAAGTTATAGTAAATTACCAACATCCAGAGAGCTTCACCAGAGGTCACAGTGGGCACAGAGGTCCGTCTGTAACTACGGGTCGTCTGTAAGTCGGGTCTTCTAAAGTCGTGGACTGGCCGTAGATATGATTGACTAACTTTGCTCTTCCATCTTGTCTCCCAGGCTCTAGTCAAGCACGTGCAGCAGAAAGGATATCCCAACGAGAGGTTTGAGCTCCTAACAAATTTTCCACGACGGAAGTTATCACATTTGGACTATGATATCACTTTACAAGACGCCGGTTTGTGTCCTCAAGAGACTGTGTTTGTACAAGAAAGGAATTGACCAACCTCGTATCTTCTTCCTGTTCACATTCTGTTACTTTGCCACTCCTAATAAGATTTTTTTTTTTCTTTATTTCCCCAACTTAGCTTTGTCTCATCCTTAATGCCTATTGCTTGGCAAATCTCCATGACATCCGGTGGTTGGGGGAGGCCTGGCTGGGAGATGAAGGAACCATAAAGAAAGATATAACCTGTCGCACGTCTCTCTTCAGTAGTATTAGTCCTTCACTAGGACTAAGCAGGCTCTCGTGATGCCAGTAACTCCCTGGCACACACAACCCTGTAAGTCTTCTATTTTTTATTTGGGGCTTCAATGGTAGTTCCATCAGTGACTCTTATTTATTATTATTTTTTTTTTTTTTTTCAATTATTTTCTATTTCCCCAAAAGCTGCAAAGCTTACATTAAACATTTGACATGTTGATTCTGAAACTCTGACCCATTGTGAACCTTACATTGCCATTGTCTCTGAATTTGTTGCAAAATACCTGTGAAACTGGAGATGACCTGGTCTAATATTCCAATACCGGAGATGGCAACGGGCTAATGGAGGATGTATTTTGCCAATGTTAAATACGTTTTCCGTGTAAAATTCTTTTAGCGTGGTGTTGATGGGCCACGGCGATTCCTATTTTATGCTTTGGATTATTAGGTGGTCATAGAATTAAAAAAATTGCAATTTCCTAGTGCAAAGTACAATTACAAAATGTTTTATTTATGACAAAGGCTACACAGCTTTGCATGTCTTTCATTAAGATGGTTCAAGTGTCGCTTTTGCACAAGCCGCTAATTTAAGGTACTAAAAGCTGAAAAGACAAAAAATAAATCCCAGCGCACCCTCCGTTCGTTTCCTCCTTTCCTTACATTTTAAACCATGTAACATAATGGAATACTCTCTCTACGTCTTAAGGAGACCTCAGCCATTCCTCCCTTTTGGTTTGTTCATCCTCACTGACCTGGTTGTAAGGCAACTGGCTGGAGCAGGAGCCTCCATACTGTGTTTGTAATATTGTTAACCCCCAGCCCTATAGGTGGCCATCAGTTGATGTTAAAGCAGATTCCCCTGTTCTGTGCAGGATTTCTACAGAACTTTATGTGTATGTCCAGGATTTTGGCTTGATCCTCCCATGTAGTGACAGCTGCTTATTTTAATGTATTTGATGTGTCTGGTATTGCAGGTCAGCATGTTCACTGGTCTATAGATGAGACGCAGAACAAATCTTGGCCTACAGAAAGTAGCGGTGCTGCGTCTGGAAGAAAGTTATGTTTGTTATTAACATGCTGCTTCAGTTACTTAGTGTATGTCTATGATCTCCATGTTTGACTATCTTGCAGGACTGTACTGGATTTACTATATTTTGCTGCAAAAAATATCTCAAATGAAATCCATTACTGATACAGCATGATTGTAATCCTGATTCACAGCCACAAAACAGGCTCAGATGTATCCAGCTTAATGGCAGAATAGTAAAATTGCTGCGTGTTGGTATTATATCTGTCATCGTTCAGCTCCAATTTTATAAAGTGCTTCAGAAGCGGGTAAATGGAGCTCATCTCACCACATAAGAGTCTAACGACAATAGCCTTAGTAATTCTCATGGCTAGACAGGCGGCTTGTGACGCACCGTATAGAGACACATAAAGTCCCTCTAGATCCTCCACTTGCCTCTACACGGTTTGAGATGAGAGGACCCAAACTTTGTTTTAGTTGCTGTGATTGGACAGTGGGAAAACCCCTGGTTAATCACCGGCATGGCTGGAAGATAGGCTCCAGCAAGGGAGGGACGCTCGCAAACCTCTGGACCCAAATGTAAACAGTAATTTCGTCTCCTGCCCACAACTTTGAGACCAAATAGCTGTTTGGAGAACTTAGACCTCACTACTTTTACACAGCTCCACCCAGGACTCTGCTTTAAAGAAAATGCAATGTATGAACACAACCCCAATGTATAAGAGGACCTCTGGGAAAGCATCTGCTGAGGATACTCCGGCCTCGATCACGTTATTACATTCTGTCTTATTAATCAGACATTGCAATTTTTTTTTAATTTTTCTAAAAGGATACTGGTCAGCTGTCTCTAACGAGTAATTAACAATCTGGTTCCTACACATTCTGAAGTTTCTGTGGACCGTCCATATGTAAGACTAGCAATTCATGTTTTATAGTCTATTGCCCAATTCACACTAGGATTTGATGGTCTCCCAGTAAACCAAATCCCCCCCCCCCCCCCCCCCCCCAATGTGATGCTTGTGGAAGAGCCTGTTTAAGATTCATCTCCTTTGTGCAATCCTTACTCAATTGGGAAGATTTATCAGAAGTGTCTGGGGTAAAAATTTTCTTGCCCATAGAAACCAATCAGAGCTCAGCTATAAATGTATAAAAAGCTGTGGGGAAATGTAAGCTGAGCTCTGATTGGTTGCCATGGGAAACTAGAACAGTTCTGCTCTCACGTACTTTTGATAAATCTCCCCCATTGCAATGATTGTGTAAACGATCGTCTAGTCTTCAGCATTTCTCTGTGAATACATACTCCCTGATTAAAACAATGAAAAACTGGTGATGTTCTGATCGCTTGGTGTTTGGGAATCTAAAAATCATGGACACATTATACAAAGGGACCTGCTGCTATGAAACCAACTGGTGTCACACGGTGTGCTGGCTGGAACGTCTGGCCCAAACACTGAGCAACCGGAACTGAACTCGGCATGTAGTTTCAGTTCTGGTTGTCAGCGGTTGGGTTGGACATAGTTAACACACGCTGCGAGTGTGATGGAGGTTGGACACATCAGACGCGCTTGTGTGTAAGGGGCCTAACTGGAAGTAACTTAGTTTGGGTGCCTGGGGCTCCGTATGGGATTGGTAGTAGCGTCTACCATTAGTTAATCGTTATATGAAATTTGCATGTCAATTACACCTGGGTTTATTTCATATACCCATGAAATTGGAAGTAAGGAGGCGCCAATAGACTTCATCATTTGTTGTGAGAACATTGTCTGTGTAAATTTGACCTAGGATTAATTATTTAATCGGACCCTTAGTATTCCCACTAATACTCATAAAGGGGTCTTGTGTGTATTGACTGCACAATGGTTCTCCATTCTCTACCAACCAAGCTGTACTCTTGTAGTTCTTAGTCACATTGAAATGGAGGAGCATTGTGTATGTGCTGAGATTCTCACCTAGGGGGAGATGGGACCTTTTTTTTTTTTTTTTCCTCCCCTGGATCGCAGGAGGTCCTCCTAGTCCTGGAGGATAGGCCATAAAATGCTTTCTTTTAGAAATGTCCATGGGCTATGTCTATTGCAGCCTGGTTCATTCATATGTCCATAGACGATATTCACTTCCCCCTCGATAGACCCCTTAACCGAGTAAAACATTCCAAGTGGAGTCTTGATTATTCAGTTACAAAATTAGTTCATACAAGTCTGACAGTATATTACTACCTTCATTTCTTCATAGCAAATACAACTTTTCTTGCCAAATTATTGCACAAAGAATTGTAGATTCCTTCGTGCAACTGCTAATATCCGAAGGTTACATAGTGACCATAACACATGGGATGGGAAGGGTAAATCGCCCCCTGTCCAGTACCCTACACTCCTGCTACTGTACGTTTTGGTTAAATGTTTGAAGAAACTGCTGCAGAAAAATGGGGGCGTCGTCTTTTATCCTTGATCCAGTTTGCAAATTTATATTTTTGGGTTTTTTTTTTTTGTTTTATTAAAGAAAAAATTGCAAATGAGACTTTTCATTGACTTTTATGTTCTGATACTAGTGACACCATTTTTGTTTTCGCATCAGTGTTAATATACTGTGACAAAACACATTTTCTGTTATTGCATCCATATTTGGTAAATCATGTAAATTTTTTTTGGTTTATTTTCATTTAAAAATAAAATGCAATTTTGTATCTTAACGTAGGCTAAGTGTTTTTTCAGATTATGGGAATGGGCATAGTGAAATACCTAAATATGCTGCTATAAAATTTGTATAAAGTAACTTCACAAACAAGTGATACAAAACAAACAAGTTCACAAACTAACACATGTTTTGCTGGTAAACACGTTTCTAGTTCTGTAACGCAAGTGTTTGTCTTAATGCGTCTCTTGAGCAGTTACTCCGCCGCCAAGTGATTAGATTGAGGATCAAAGCATAAGATGTGAGACGGAGAGTGTATCATGCCTGATAGTAGAACTGGCTCACAGTCTATATCTGACATCTATCAGCTCACAGATTTACAGTACAGGTGCTCTGCTACTTATGGACACCCGACTTACAGACAACCCCTAGTTAAAGACGGACCTCTCTGCCCACTGTGACCTCTGGTGAAGCACTCTGGATACATTACTATAGTCCCAGACTGCAGTGATCAGCTGTAAGGTGTCTGTAATGAAGATTTATTGATAATCTTTGGTCCCATTACAGCAAAAAATTGTGAAACTCAAATTTTCACTGGGGCAAAAAAAATGTACAATTCTAAAATTTCCAGTTTCGACTTCCATACACATTCAACTTAAGAACAAACCTATGGACCCTATCTTGTACATAACCTGGGGACTGACAGTATATATACACTGGAGATCAAAATTAGAGAACACAATTTCCCGAACATCAAGGTCATTGTGTAGTCCCATGTGACTATTTTATATCATGAGTACAATGACAGTATTTTAAGCTTATTTACATAAACTCTAAATGTTCTAAAGCACAGAATTAAATTGTAAATGATGCCTTACTGAACCACTCTTTTCAATGTGCCTTTTCACACTTCAGTTTTTTCCACTGATCCAATGTTGCAGGTTCTAAACTGAAAAAAAAAGCGTGAAAAAGCCCATTGAAAAGAATGGTTTAGTAATTTATCAGTGAAAAATCACTGAAGGCAGGAAGAGAAAACCAATCTGTATGTGTCCATAAGCCAAAATAGTTTTAGTGAAAAATCACTGATGTGAAAAAAAAGTAACGCATAGTGAGTCCCTAATTTGCAACTTAACTTTCCAATTTGCACTGACTTTACAAAAATCGAATTTTCAAAACTGTCCTAAGAGATAAAAAAAAAAAAAAAGCCTTATTGGTCAGGCCTAAAACTTAACTTTTATTAAATAATCACACTCAACTGTTTTAAAAATTTCACATGTTGGGCTGTTGTTTTTCGTATGTAAATATCACATGATGAGTAGCTACTCAATCGTATTGTCTGGAATAGTGGATCTCTGCAGCGACCCTACTCATTAACAGCCACAACTATGATTCTCTAAAAACCAAACACGAGCCAGGGTGTCTGCAGTAGGTTGTCCAGATGAATGCCAAAGGGGTGACCCTGTCAGCCATAGCAAGAGCCATTGGGCAATCCAAGTCTGTGATTTCTAGAATATTGTATGTATAGAACGTCACTAACTTATTTAAGTTCCACATGAAGGCCGGACGCCCTCAAAAGACAAATGCAAGAGAGGACAGGATAATGCAGACTCTCCATGGGTAATTGTTTCTACACTGCAGCGGGAATTTCTCTCTAGTTCAGGAAGGATCATACAATGTTACAACATTTAAGAGTATTTGGACTGAAAACCCACTCTGCAGTGACCAATCAAAAGGCTAGACTCCTTTTTGTTGAGCATGTTGTGTGGGCAGTGGAGAAGTGGTCCACAGTTATTTTTAGTTATGAAGGAAAGTTTAATTTATTCGGCTGTGATGGGAAACATTGTTTGTTATGCTGATGCCTCCTTGTAGTCTCCAGTGTTTTAGCACTATCTAGTCCTGTTAGATGGATGATTATTAGCAGAATATGTAGAAGTTTAGAAGACCGCAGGCTTTTACCTTGCGTGAACAAAAATTCCTGGGATGGGCTGAGGGACAGATATTGCGTTCAGGCAGAACACAGAGTTTTTTTGCTACGCCCAATAAATCGTTGTAATTGCGTTGATTCATAACCTTAATTGAGAAAAATGTGACATATTCAGCCTCGGTGCTCGGGGTAACATATACTGTAGATAAGTCTCCATGTACATTCCTTGTGCTGCAACGTTCACCCCTCCTACACAACTAGGTAACCTTAGGGCAGTTTCACGCTGTCGATCTGTGAACCACAGACCATGCAGAGTCGTGAGGCGTGTAGGACACTGCTGGGGAAGGCGGCTCCTTACATCATGGCGATCTATGGCGTAAGGAGCCCCTGCTTCTTCACTAACGGCAGCTTCGACAATGTAAACATGATTACAGTCTCGGCACCGCTGCTTCGTAAAGAAGCAGGAACTCCTTACACCATTGATCGTCTTGATGTAAGGAGTTGCCATCCCCAGTAGTGCTCCATGCCTCAGGACTCTGCATGGTCTTTGGTTCATGGACCGACGACAGCAGCGTCGAACTGCCCTTAGAGACGACAACCATCCTTGAAGGGACCTTTCTCATTGATAAAAGAAAACACAACATTGGGCAATCTGACCCATCATGATAGTCTGCTCCCACCTCCATATTCCCTCTTGGCTGCTGAGCTCACTTGCCTCAGCAAAAGAAACTGGTCCATATAACTAGCCATGTACTTGCCACGCGTCTGCCATAGAGTTTGGAGCCCTCATGTGTAAGAATCACTACTACAGTCATGGCCATAAGTTTTGAGAATGATACAAATGTTAATTTTTACAAAGTCTACTGCATCAGGTTTTATAATGGCAATTTGCATATACTCCAGAATGTTATAAAGAGTGATCGGCTTAACAGCAATTAATTGCAAAGTCAATATTTGCCTAGAAAATGAACTTTTTCCCCCAAAACTTCAACTTCATTGCAGGCGCCTTAAAAGGTACAGCTAACATTGTTTCAGTGATTGCTCCAGTAACACAGGTGTGGGTGTTGATGAGGACAGGGCTGGAGATCAATCTGTCATGATTAAGTAAGAATCACACCACTGGACACTTTAAAAGGAGGCTGGTGCTTGGCATCATTGTTTCTCTTCTGTTAACCATGGTTATCTCTAAAGAAACATGTGCTGTCATCATTGCACTGCACAAAACTGGCCTAACAGGGAAGAGTATCGAAGCTAGAAAGATTGCACCTCAGTCACCAATCTATCTCATCATCAAGGAATTCAAGGAGAGAGGTTCCATTGTTGCCAAAAAGGCTCCAGGGCAGCCAAAAAGGACCAGCAAGCGCCAGGACAGTCTCTTAAAAATGTTTTAGCTTGGGGATCGGGCTACCAGCAGCGCAGAGCTTGCTCAGAAATGGCAGCAGGAAGGTGTGAGTGCATCTGTACGCACTGTGAGACTGAGGAGACTCTTGGAGGAAGGCCTGGTGTCGAGGAGGGCAGCAAAGAAGCCTCTTCTCTCCAGAAAAAAACATCAGGGACAGACTGATATTCTGCAAAAGTTCACACTATTTTCAGGGATCCTACATGACATCATCAGAAGTTTTGCAAGGTCAAAACTGGTGATTAATTCCCTTCAACGTAATAGACTTTAACCACAAGACCTGGATTTGACAATTAACTAGAACACTGAAAAAATGTGCCATAAACACAAGAAAGTATTAACTTCCTTTCCAATGCAATATTGAAGAGATTTGCCTTTTAGCTCCCTCTTTGCACAATGCTCCCCATGTCTGTAGGAAATTCCCCACAACATGCACACATTTACTCCCTCATCTATAAGAAGATATACATCATCAGTGGGTGGTCACATTTCTAGTAATTGCTGAGTAAGACACCGCCACACTGTGCACCAAAAGTAACTGCAGTTTTACTGGACCAGTTTCTTGCTAGTTAAAGGAATTCTTCATGCCTATCCAGGAAAAACTTGATGTCCCTCAGCACCCCTATCTATCAGCTGTTTGAAGGGACAATTGTGGTCAGTTGCAATACCTAACATAACCACTACAGAAAGTACAATCCCCCCCCCCCCCCCCAAAAAAAAAAGCCCCCTTAAAGGAGGTGTCCACTTTCAGCAAATAATTGTTAATGTTTGTGTGATGAAAAGCTATACTGTTTTCCAATAAATTGTCTGCATCAATTCCACAGGGTTTTCTAGATCTCTGTTTGCTGTCATTCTATTGGAAGCTTCATTGTTTAAATTAAATTGATAAAAAAAACCACTGGTCCCTGGTCATGTGATGTCATACAGGTGAGCGGCTTGTTATATCACTGAGCATAACCTGTGTGACATCACATGATCAGGGACCAGTGTTTACCAACAGGAAGCAAACAATGTAGCTTCCTGTTGAATGACAGCAAGCAGAGATCTAGAAAACCATGAGGAATTAATGCAAAAAGCATATTGGAAAATTATATAACTTTTCATCTTACAAAGAATATCTAATAATTGCTGAAAGTGTACAACCCCTTTAAACAGCTGATCCATCTTATACCTCCACTGATCAGATAATAGTAGCTCCTGCCAGGAATAGATGGATGAAAGCAGACGGCTCCATACACTGTATAGTGGCCATGCTGGGGAACTGCAGATCAATATACCTTTAAGTGAATGTGTCTGTAAATATCTGCTTTATAATAATAATAATAATTCTTTATTTATATAGCGCACACAGGTTACGCAGCGCTGCACAAGCATGTCAAATTGGTCCCTGTCCCCATGGGGCTCACAATCTAAACAACCTAACAGTATGTTTTTGAAGTGTGGGAGGAAACCGGAGTACCCGGAGGAAACCCACGCAAACACGGAGAGTACATACAAACTCTTTGCAGATGTTGACCTGGGTGGGATTTAAACCCAGGACCTCAGTGCTGCAAGGCAGATGTGCTACTCACTCAGCCACCGTGCTTTATCTTTATTAGTTTTCAGGTGTGTGATGCAGTAAGGAATCTTGGTTATCTAATATATAAAGCTGAGTGTATGTAAGTATGTCAGCTAAAGGAATCTGCAATCACCAAATTTTACACACTTGATGCCTGTGACTCGTAGACCAGCTGTGATTTTATAAACAGCTGTGCAAAAATGAAACTTGAGCTCTGAGACAGACAGTCACTGAAAGAGACTGCCGGCGACAGACAGTCACTGAAAGGGACTGCCGGCAACAGACAGACAGTCAATGAAAGAGACTGCTGGCGACAGACAGACGGTCAGAGACAGTCTGAGACAGTCTGAAGATACATATAAAACATTTTTTTGTTAACCCATTCTATTTTGTTGTAGCTAAGAGCAGTTATTTACTATCCCGGGGAACGTTGGGAGCTAGAGCTAGTATTCAAATATTCTTCTAGAATTGTCCTGTTCTTTCTGATATGTTTTCTCTGATCGGACTGTTTGTGTTTGTAACCATTTGGTGTAGGTTGCCCTTCACAGTTAAGGTAGCTGTAAATGATAGGAGTACACACATACTATACCTATGATGTAACATGTATGTTGACATCTAGTTTGCTCTATTGTTTTCTGGTATCACCCTTTTCTTACTCCTTCTTTTGTTCTTTGTTGACTTCCATTACACACACATCAAAGCTGGTTTCTGGATCACAACGCTACAGCATGAGCTCATCCGTTATTGTTTATCCTCTATATGGTGACCCCTTGTCAAATGTTTTTATACATTTCCACGTGTTTAATTATTACCTCATTCTTGTGTATTTTAGTTGTTCTCATTACTCTTGTTTCTATGACGCTATGTTCCTCTAGGTCATAGTTTGACTATTGACGTATTTTACTGGTTAAACTTTATGTAGATGCTTTAAGATGTGTCTTCCTTGTATCCTTTTTTATATTTATTCTCCTGTCATTTATCATTTCTGTGACATTTGCAAATATAATCCTGTTCATTAATCTGACAAACATTTCATTTACTTCAGCAGCGCAAATACCAACCTGACAGTTACACCATTGTGATGTCCCCACCAGAGTTTTACTCATTTGTCTTGTTACATTGCGTTACCCATCCGGTATATCATAAATGTGTGATCAGGGCCGGCTCCAGGTTTCAGTCCCTCAAACTTTTAACTGTAACAGCCAGGTTCCATTAATTAGGTATATACAGCCCCCTGCCCCATGAATTTATTAAATGCACATTAAGTTCCATATAGTGGGCAGTAGAAAAATAATAAACGTTAACTTACCTCAAGCATATGCAGGTCCAGGGCTTCATCCCTCACTCCTCTTCACCTCAGGGATGCTGGCGGCGTGAGGTCATCACTTCGCCGGCCAGCATCCTGCACAGTGAGCAGAGACACTGTCTGTCAATTGCCGAAGCAAGCTTGCAGTGCAACCCTCCTTCCCCCTCCTTTTCCCCCCTGTCACCCCCGTCACCACCCCATCGCCAGCGTGCGTCTCTCAACTACATCGCCGTCACAAGGATGCCGTTGTAATTGAGTTTTATGATCAGACCAGTGTGTGCCGCGGGCCCCTCTGGGAGATGTGGGGCCCCGGCACTTTAGCCCGGGTAAGCCTGGTGCTGATGCCGGCCCTGTGTGTGATACATGCAGATCCCACCTCTGAGACCGGGACCTATCTCTATAATAAAGCCTATTGGCTCCCTGTTCCTTCTGATGGGCTACACTGTCTCCGGGACTCCCATAAAAGTTATGGAAACATCGCACAGCGGGTGAAATAAATATAGAACAGTGCATCCAGCCACTCACTCCACTTTCTCATTATCAGGCTTCCCCCTCTTTTGGAACACAGCACGTTCTACTAGCAACAACCTTGGTAAGAAACTCTGTATCCAGTGGCCGCTATTGTCCTCCGCGCTACCAATAAAAGACAGAATCAAACACTTTAGTGATAGTTACAGTTTGTCTTTTAGATACTATGCCCTGGATTATTTTGGAATGGAAGTTGCCTATGTCCCCAATTTTCGAACTTATAAATAACAGGGGTGACCATGTGACCAGCCTCATTTACATAATAAAGAATAGATGATTTTATAATGATTAATGTATGAAGTGACTAGATAAAGGCTGGGATGGGATCCTTGTGAGCTGCTCCAACAGGTAGAGGTGACAGGACAAGTGACACAGACCTGATGACAGGTGTCCTTTAAGTAATATGGAATCCAAGATGTTCAATTATATTACATTCTCCCAGTATTTCACAGGCTTGTCTGAAAGTTGTTAAGGAAACTTTAAATGCTCTTGACCATACTTTTTTTTTGCAAAGGAGTCTTGCAAAAGGCCATGGAGGTGGAGTGAAACAATTGTGCCTGTTGATTCTTGGTCTTTCTGTAGATCTCACAGGTGATCATTGACCCTCGAGTAAAGCTTCTGATGCCAACTCAGCACTTTACAGATCATAGGGTATATATAGAGATAAAATAAGGCATTACATGGTATAACATGGTAGATGGAACCAAAGAGCTTACAATTGATGCCATTGCAAAGATCTTTAGCTCACTGGTTTAACCTAGTATGAGATGTTTTTCTTGTGTGGATTCTTAGTGATGCGACAACTTTATCACTAAGTGACAGTTTTGCTTTCTAATTACTAATTTCATGACTTTTCATGGTTTTTGCACAATTCTTTCTTGATGTGTTCAATACTTTATTATTCATTATTAATTTATTGTCCTAATTTATTTCCATTGACATCATGAATTTTTACAAACATCTAGTGAGAATTTCTCTTATCAATATCAAGATAAGATAAGTTTTTGCCTAGTTTTGGATCAACACAATATATTGTATAGATTGGTCTTGATGGACTGATGTCTTTTTCTAACCTCTTTTACTATGATGCTATGATGCCACCTAAACATGCCACCTCCTTCCATGCAGGACCACACTTTGCTGTAACAGGTCAACAGTTTTTAGCCAAACTATTTCTTAGACAATAGTTTGGAAGAAGACTTAGAAATGAGTGGCAGCTCGTTCTCCAGACTGATCGTCATTATACTTTATCATTTGGGGCCACCTAAAAAGCCGTGCCTACAGAACGAAACCCACTGCAGTAGTCCCCAAACAAGGAATAACTCCAGCACGTCCACGGGAATACTTTTATCATCATCCATGGCAAACAGATAAATGACCAGACTGGACCTAGTGTGAACAGAGCGACGCGTTTCATCCTACACAGACTTATTCATGGTCATGTTGGTTGTTTGTGCTCCAAACATTTAAATGCAAAAACCAACATGAACATGAATACGTTTGCAAAATACAAATGTCACATGTACCAGTAATAGAGTCATACAAGACCATCAGCTATACGGCAAGCTATGTCATGCCAAAGAAACCAAGGCTGCCCTCACACACATACATGTATAATCCTACACCAAACCTAAACAAAGAGGGAATGAGAATGTGCCATGCTGTTCTAAAATGAGCAATCTTCATTGTTTACATCATTTGTTAAAATACTACTTAAAAAAGCATCTCAGGAGAGATATAAAATGAAACAGTCCAGGTGAATCGTCCACAAAAAGCAATAATCTAATGTACACCGACGTTACAATAACATTCAAATTTATATCTGCAATGCATCATATATACCAAATCCAACTTGGAACTAGTATCATTAAATAATCCTACAATCATATCATGCAACAAGACATGACAACATGAGTTTACTCTTTGTGGTTAATCATTGCAAGAGGAATGTTGTGTGGACCATACTACCTGGCTGAAAACGCCACGTGTGGAACAACCTGGTGGTACCCTGCCACAGCACGACCATCCCGCTTTGTGCCGGGCTCTGGTGAAGACCAGGTGCCACTTAGTTTCCGGTCACAGGTGTTGGCTAGTACCACCTCCTGCAGTGGTCCAGAGCATCCACTATTCCCGAATCCTGACAATCTGTTTGCTGTGTATGATGTTTTATAACAAGAAATAAAAGAAGACATTTTTTTAAAGTATCCCCGTGGACGTGCTGGAGCTAATCTTTGTTTGTGGACTACTGCAGTGAATTATATCTCCGTGCATGAAGATCAAGCGCCTGGAGAGGTGAGCTGGATTTTGTTGTTCTACAGAACGAAACCAACCACATTCAATGATCTTCAACAAAGGAGCATGGAAGAAGCAGCACTTATTAATATTCAAATTATTAAAACACTGTAGGCGGATTTTACCATTGAATAGCATATTGTCAGAATCCACTAGCTGCACAGTTTAAGCTCTTAATGTAGAGCATTCGATGTTTGAAAACTTGTCAACTAGAATGATCCCCATCTTCAGAGGGGAGGAGACTAATCATTAATACAGCTTTCCGATGTGTAAGAGGCGGGGACTCACGTTAAACCAGCCCCCGAGGAGAACAGAAAAATACTACATCCACATCGCTGTATCTGGGTTATGCTGGATGTAGTTTCTACATAAAAAAAAGATTCCTTCTACTACATCCCGGGAAAAGGGGCTGGAAAAACAGGGTGAACCTTAGTATCATTGGATAGATTTTTATGAAATATTTGTCCCATGTGTATTTCTGTAGTTATCCCCATTTTTGAACAATTTTTTACCCATCTTGGTTGAAAGCTTAAACCCTTTTGGCCCTAATAACAGTTTACTATTACTGTGTTACATCATTCGCAGCAGAGATTCATTGATTTTTATGAAACTTTGCTTTCCTCATTCTTGAAACCAAGGGTAAAAGGGAGCCCCTTTAATTACTCCTTTATTTGACAAGTGTTAATTGGCATACACTTATGTTGTGATTAGGAAGTTAAATCAATGTTCATGGTGTCAGAACACAGGGTATCTTTGCTCCTTCACCATGACTCAGTAGACAGTGAGCACAGAGTGACCCTCCATGAATAATATAGTTATTCATCTTATGTGTCTCATAGTGAATGAGGGGTTAAGAGTGGGCAGTGAATGGCCGCCTGCCCTTATAGTATGTGCCTAAGTAGTGCTCTGAAGTTTTTTCTCACGCACTGGGAAGTGCTGCTTCCTACTGAATTGTGACTCATTTTTCTGGATATTTAAAGGGATGGTTCATCATACCTGCAGTATGTTTTGTAATGTGATGAACTAAAAAGCTGCTCCCCAACCACCCAAACCTTGATTTGCGGTGGTTGTCAGTAGCGGGCTACTTAATGTTTCTTATGCATGCACCATTCATCTCTATGGCGCTTATGGAGAAAGTACTTAGCAATCTCTGTCAGCACCATAGAAATGAATACAGCAGCCGGCGCATGGGCAACCGGCTGCTTTCTTCATTTCGGGCTACAAGAGGGATACAAAGGACCCCCCTTCTAGTGATTCATGGGGGTCCCATCACCGAGACCCCAGACGATCAGCAAGTTATCCCCTATCCTTTAAGTGACACAATGGTCCACATTCCACTGTCCATTACACATAGTTTATGAGCCTGATGTATTCATGAGGAGAGCACTTCTCTTTCTAATAAGCTACATAGATGCACAAAATGTTATGTTCTCCATGATTTTGCCCATTACTACCGCGTATCTCTAGATGTAAGATGAACCTACCCAGATTACTAGACAAGATTTTAAAGGACAGAATTACAAAATACATGACCACTTTTTTATTGAGATTCCCATGGATGCAAATGCAGCCGCCATGTTAATGATAATCTTTATTTATATAGCACCATCATATTCCATAGCGCCTTACAGGTTCTGGGGAACATACAAATATAATAAGACATTACAGAGTAACAACAGTCATGTGAAACAATAGGAGTGAGGGACCTGCTCACAAGAGGTTACAGTCTATGAGGATGAGGGGTGACACAAGAGCTTACAGTCTATGAGGATGAGGGGTGACACAACACCCCCCGTCCCCCACAGAGCAAGGGCATACACGGCCAACGGGTTGGTTATAAAAATGGCTGTTTACAGAAAAAAATAGGTTATAGGGACCTGTCATTAGCATCGGGCTGGTGGGGCTACTCGCAGTTGCCTTTTGGAAGGGGCGGAAAGAGCATCCCCCTCCCCCCCCCCCCCCCATTGGGAAACAGCGCCTCCTTGACCTGTTCAAAATATTATGAATAACTCCTCCGAACGAACTGCTCGTTTCCAGTTCCAGCATATGCCTAATGAAGTACAAGATAACATATATTGGGTTGCTGTAAAAGCAATTTTTACTACAAAACCACTTTGGCCAAGTATTACTAGCTCTGGGGGGGGGGGGGGAGTGCTAAAATGGCTCCGGGTGACAGGATGAAGGAACCATATGCAAGGAACCTGAGGGGCTCTGGGCTCCATAATGTGGTGACTGGGCCGGGAGCCCCTCAGGCTCATTTGCTTACGGTCCTTCATCTGGGTGGGTAGACGCCCTTACATATAACGCCTGCCTTATATAACTGGTTACTACGTTTCATTACGGACGACAGTCAATAACTTAAGAGAGAAAGAACCTCCCCCAGCAAGGAAACAAATCGGTGCAAGGGTCAAATGCAAAGAGCAAACCCGTAACTGTGACCGGACAAGTCCTCCAGGTTTTGATGTATAATTATCTCTATACTCTAATGACGAGTGTTATTTATTGTTCGTAATCCCTGATTAGGTTCAAGGTCATAAATCCAAAATATAGAGGTGGGGGGGCGGGTGCTAATGTCTTGGATTGGTTGAAACAGTTTGACCCCTAATCGGTGTATCTCTAGAGTGTGAATAGGCCAAAAGGTCTGAATGTGAATGTAATACTCATATCACTAGTGGTGGTTGGATATGTTTTCCTCCCCACAGCAACCCATGAGGTTAAAGGAGGGGTTTACAAGTATATTGATAAAGCTTACACTTGTCATGTAAGTAGATTACACATTTCCCGCATCTTCACATACTCAATATACAAGTGACTACAAGAGAATGTTCTATATCTCATCCGTGTGGAGAACCCCCTTCTCCACTTACTTAACTTTTACCCTCCCCCTCCATCCTTCTTGGTTCTGTTTTTAGCCTCCTGCACACTATTGTGTGCTGCTCGTGTTATAGATCTAATGGTCCGATTCCACGTACAAAACCCCTGTACCGAAGGAGTACCCTGCAATTACACCAAATTGATGCAAGGACTTTACGGATGGACTTTAGCGGTCTCTGTGTTAACTGTGTCGGCACAGTAAGTCCTGGGCGAGATAATTTTGGTTATAATGTAAGACTCCTTCGTACAAGGTGTCTGTCCGTGGATCGGAGCTGACATACCACAGGCAACATGCGATTATGTGCGGGAGAGGGGAGAAGGAAGAAGGGAGAGGGGTAAGGGGAGAAGGGAGAGGGGTAAGGGGAGAGGGGAGAAGGGAGAGGGGAGAGGGGAGAAGGGAGCGGGGAGAAGGGAGTGGGAGAAGGGAGCGGGGAAAAGGGAGAGGGATAAGGCGAGAGGGAAAAGGGTAGATAGACTTCATGAATATGTTCCATTTCTCATTCAGTCGGGTGACTTTCTCGGGTATAAGGTCGATGGGAGCCTATATCCTTTAGAATGTAGCGGTAGACCTGGCACGCTTCTGCTATCTTTTCGCGTTTCTCCTTTCCTTTTCGTCCGTTTCTCTTTATCTGACCTTCCCACTTCCTCTGTAATGTGCTCCTTTCTCTTTTCTGCCGTTTTCCACTTTTTCCCTTTCCTCTTGTAGCCTTGCTCCTTCTCTTGTTTGCAGTACCCTTGCTATTGTTCCGTTTCTACTGTGGATATGGGACGACTGATCGTTTAGACGGGAGAGCGCGGGTGTACCGGGTAAGAAGTGTCTATTTTACCTGGCTCCTTCCGCCCTTTCTCTTGTTGCTCTTTCCCTTTTCTCTTCTCCTTTTCCCTCTTTCCTCCCCAGTTGCTCGTCATCCTCGTGCCTCTTGCCTCCGGCTGTATTGCTCCGGTCCGCCGGGCTGCTTCTCTTTCTCTTTCTCTTGTCTCCTTGCTCTCGTCTTCCCTTGTCTCCCCTTCGCCTTTCTCTCCCCCTTGCCCGCCCGGCCTCCTCGGCGCCTCATGTCTTTGGGCCAAGGGCTACGGGAGAACCCGGTCAGCGGCAGAGGCCGAAAGTAAAGCGGGCGCACGGGATCGGGGAAAGGCGAAGGGAGATATGAGAACGGGGAGGGAAGAGTGCAGAAGGGAGATCTGAGACGTGAATCGTCAGACGGGAGATGGTAGGGGATACGGTTGAGAGGGGAAGAGGGAAGCAGATGCAATCTTAGACGGGGACCTGTAACCGTTAGAGCGTGATCATGTCTCTGGAAGATGATAATTGATCTCTTCTAATTTATCCTCTCTATGTCCATCTCTTATCATTTCTCATCCCTGCGTACGTTCTAGTTTCTCATTCGCGTTTCGCCTTTTTCCTTTCTTCTTTAGTCCCACCCCTTCTTCCTGATTTCACCCATCCCGGGTCAAACCTAGTTACCTAATGGCAGACAAAAAATGTTGCTCCCTAAACTATTACGTTTGTTGAAGATTAAAGTGCATGTTACACCTTTTATTATTATTAGTAATAGTATTATTATTATTATTGTGTTGAATAGGTTATAAATAGTTGATAAATATTTTGATTATTTTTATTCTTTTTTATTATGTAATTTCCCCCCTGGAGTGATGGACGTTGATATTATTTCCTGTATTTTAGCTATAGACCAGAACCATTTTGCCAGTAATTTATGATTATTATTCATTATGCTGTACGAAAGCTTTAAATATGGGGGGTTAAATGACCATAGTCCCGAAATGATCCGTAAAAATTGACAATTTCCTGCCTTCCCCTCATTGAGGACCCGGCTGAGCGACGGCTTTACTATGGATAGATAACAAATAATAGAGACATTATGATAAAAACTCACTGCTCTGCCTCAAGTGTGAGCCTCTAATTATGAGGCAATAAAATGTGATGAGTTGGCGATGTCTCCCTGGTCATTATTTGGCAATGGCGCGCTAAGTACAGGGAGTTCAGAGATTTATTGCAATTAATGCCTCTTCACAATTTTATAGCTGGTTTAAGAAGTGATCTGCGCTGCTCGTGTCCAATTCATTGTCTTACTAATCAGCTCGGGGCTGCGCCGCTCACTCTGTGTTAAAGGGGATGTATCAGTAAGAAGATTTTGTCTGGATGTTCTTTTTACAGACAGTTTACCACGTATTAGTCATAGCAGTTCTGCTTTACATTGTTTATGTTGTTTATTGGGTTGTAATATTCCATTTGTCCTACAGGGGTCCCCATTTTCCACTGATTCCCTATTAACCCTTAAAGGACCAACCTTGTCATCAGGTCTCGTGCCACAGTTCCTGCCTCGAACCTGTTGATACAGTCTCACAAGGTCCCTCCCAGCCTTGTATCTGTACTTCAACATTAATCATTAAAATCATCTATCTTTATATGTAAATGAGGCCTGGTCACACTGGTCAGGGGCCGTGATGTCACCCCGGTTATATTACCCCTCCCTCTCCTCCCCCTGCTCATGTCTGTGTGTCAAATGATAGTAAAGCATTGCTAGTGTGTGTGCTGTATCTGCTGACATGCTGCATCCTCCTCCTAATATACAGTGAGAGACCATACATCCGCTACACAGGTACCTACATTTCTGCGATAACATGGCGCAGCCTGGAGCTGCGGTATCTCTCCTAGACATACCACAGGCTTGCCGGGGCCGTTGCACCGCACCAGGAAGACACATCATTATCAGCTCATATCTCTTATACAGGCTGTCAGTCATGTGTCTAGATTTCTCATACACCCGCAGGCTGCAGGGGTTGTGGCCACCAGCACCAGGAAGCACAGCATTATACACCTCACTCATTAACGGCTGTCGTCATTGCACTGTTGGGGTGGCACCAGCACCAGGAAGGCACATCATTATACGCCTCAATCATCATTATCCAGCTGTCATCATGCACTGGGGGTTGTGGCCACCACACCAGGAAGCAATCATTTACAAGCCTCACATCTTATACCGGCTGTCAGTCCATGCACTGGGGTGTGGCTTGTGCCTCCCACTCATAAGAATGGACGGCTTGAAGATGCTAATGCCTTCATTGGAACATTTCACGGGTCTTTGCATACAGCTTTAGACCTCATTGCTTAGGATTACATGCATGTAGAAGGACAATGAAGGGATGAGGCATGCTCTCTAATGGCACTTTATGAAATATATTTAGTTTAGGGTTATTTGCATGCCGGGTTCTCTTTTAAAGGACGCAGGGTTTTGTGTCGGCTCATTTCTCGGCACTCCAACTCAAAATCCTACTTTTTTTTTCAGTTTTACGTGTACAGACAGACCTGTGTGAGGGCTTATTTTGGCGTAACGAATTTTACTTTCCCGTAACTGTTATTTATTTTAACTGCGGTGTACTGCGTAACTAAAAAAATTCAAGATGTGGAAAATTGAAAAAAAAAACGCCCGTCCCGTTCTTGTGGCTCATTTTTAACGACTTTCACTCTTCCTCCTCAAATACAACGCCTATTCCTTTATTCTTTGGTTTGGTGCGATCGCCGGTGATCCCAAGTTTATGACAGTTTTTAATTGTGTTTTAACTACGTTTCCAAATAAACAATTGTGGGACAAAAGAAAAAAATGTTTGCCACTTCTGACACTAATTAACTTTTTCTTACTTTGGCGCACGGAGATTGTGTGAGAGTTGTCATTTTTTGCGAAATGAGCCGATGTTTTCATTGCTACCATTGAGGTCCGTGCAACATTTTTTATGATCATTTTTTATTTAATTTTTTATGTTATGTAAAAAGGTGTAAAGTCGCATTTCGAGTGCTAAAAATGGGTCTCCTGGTGACAGGTTCCCTTTAAAGGGAGAGTTCACCAAGAGATCATTCAATGTTGATAATATAATCAATTGCTCCTCCGAATTTTTGAGACATTATATTTTACACTTCACATTTACTCTATAAAAAAGGTATATAAAAGGTCATGTGACCCTCAAAGCCATTCTGGACCCTATGTGGTACCATGCATGGTCAATGCAGCTCTAATCACTGCAACCATAGCAAGGTAATAATAATAATCTTTATATAGAGCCCGGCATGTTTAGATAAGTTCCTGGTTTTTTTTCTTTCTTTCTCATCATGCAATGTATAACATTGTATAATGTTTGGCTTATACTTTCATTCCATGTATGTGATGTACAAACCAGTGAGAATATAAATTTAAAAAAATATATATATATATATATTTAAATAGCGCCATCATATTCTGGAGCTGTACAAATCATAGGGGATGTATACAAGTATAATATTACATCACAGAGTACAAACAGTCATATGGAGTGAGAGTTCTGATCACAAGAGCTTACAGTCTATTAGGATGAGGGGGTGACACAAGAGCTTACAGTCTATGAGGATGAGGGGGTGACACAAGAGCTTACAGTCTATTAGGATGAGGGGGTGACACAAGCCTCATCCTAATGTTGTAAAGAAGAATCAATTACTACAGTCATGGCCATACATAAGTTTCGGAGAACGCTTACAAATGTTAATTTTTACCCAAAGTCTTTTCTTTGCATCAGCGTTTATAATGGCAATTTGCATATGCTCCAGGAAATTAATTTTATTTAAAGAAGTGATCAGCGTAACAGCATTAATTTTGCAAAGTCAATATTTGCCTAGAAATGAACTTTTTCCCCCAAAAATTCACCTTCATTGGCAGGCTGCCTTAAAAGGAAAAGGCTAAATTGTTTCAGTGTGATTGCTCCCAGTAGTAACACAGGGTGTTGTGTGGTTGTTGATGAGGACAGGGTGGAGGATCAATCTGTCAATGATAAGTAACGGCATAACACCACTGGCACTTTAAAAGGAGGGCTGGTGGGCTTGCATCATTGTTTCTCTTCTGTTTAACCATGTTTTAATCTCTAAAGACGAAAAGAACAAACGTTTTTTGCGTCATCATTGCACTGCACAAAACGGCCCAACAGGGAAGAGTTAAAAAAAAAAATATCGCGATAGAAAAGATTTGCACATCTCAGTCAACAATCCTATTGCATCATCAAGGAATCAAGGAGGTAGTGAGGTCCATTGTTGCCAAAAAGGCTCCAGGGCAGCCAACCAAAAAGGACCCCAGCAAGCGCCAGCAGGGACCGGTTCTCTTAAAAAATGTTGTTTGTTTTTTTAGCTTGGGGAAGGGCTCACCAGCAGTGCAGAGCTTGCTTCAGAAGAAATGGCCTCCGCAGGGAAGGTGTGAGTTGCTATCTGCACGCAATGTGAGATGCAGAGAATCTAGAGGAAGGCCTGGTCCTGGTGTTTCAAACGGATGGACAGCAAAGAACGAAGCCAAGAAAAAGAAGCCACTGCCTCCAGAAAAAACATTCAGGACAGACTTGATATTTGCAAAAAGTGCAACAATATTTTCAGGGTATCCTACATGACATTACAGAAGTTTTTGGCAAAGGTCAAAAACGGGTGTGATAATTTCCCTTCAACGTAAATAGACTTTAACCACAAGACCTGGATTGACAATTACTAGAAACACTTGAAAAAATGTGCCCCTAAACACAGAAAGTATTAACTCTTTCCAATGTGCAATTTGAAGAGATTTGCATTTTAGCTCCACTCTTTGCACAATGCTCCCATTGTATGTAGGAAAATTTCCCCACAACATGCACACATTTACTCCCTCATCTAATAAGAAGATATACATCTCAGTGGGTGGTCACATTTCTAGTTAATGCTTGAGTAAGACACCGCCACCACTGGGCACCCCAAAGTAGTAATGCAGTTGTACTGAACCGTAGTTTATTGCTAGTTAAAGGAAATTCTCATGCCTATCCAGGAAAAACTTGATGTCCCTCAGCACCCCTATATATCAGCGTTTGAAATGGGACAATTGTGGTCAGTGACAATACCTAACATAAACCACCCAGAAAGACAATCCCACCCCCCCCAAAAAAAAGCTTGATGATCCTCAGCACCCCTATCATCAGCTGTTTGAAGGGACACTTCGTGGTCAGTTGCAATTACCTCCACATAACCAACTGAAAGTACAACCCCCCCCCCCCCAAAAAAAAAGCCCCCTTGAAAGGAGTGTCACACTTTCAGCAAATAATTGTTAACTGTTTGTGTGATGAAAGCTATACAGTTTTCCAATTAAATTGTCTGCCATCCAATTCCACTGGGTTTTCTAGATCTCTGTTTGCGGTCATTTAATTGGAAGCTTCATTGTTAAATTAAATGATAAAAAAAAACCACTGGTCCCTGGAATGTGATGTCATACAGGTTGAGTGCTTGTATATCACTGGGAGCATACCCTGTGTGACATCACATGCCCGGGAACAGGGTTTACCACCAGGAAGCAAACATGAGCTTCCTGTTGTGAATGACAGCCAGCAAAGATCTAGGAAAACCATGAAGGAATTAATTAATGCAACAAGCATATTTGGAAAATTGTCTTAACTTTTATCTTACAAAGAATTATATAAATAAAAGCGGAAAGTGTAACAAAACCCTTTCTTAAACAGATGATCCATCTTTGTACCTCCATGATCAGATAATAGTAGCTCTTGCCAGGAATAGATGGATGAAAGCAAGACGGCTCATACACTGTTAGTGGCCCATGCTGGGGAACTGCAGACAATTACCTTTAAGTGAATGTGTCGGTAAATATCGGCTTATCGTTATTAGTTTTTAGGTGTGTGCTGCAGTAAGGAATTTGGTATCTAATATATAAAGTGAGTTATGCTAAGTATGTCAGCTAAAGGAATCTGCAATCACCAAATTTTTACACAGTTGATGCCTGTGGCTGAGGGTAGTGTAGACACGATTGAGCCACTTTTTTTACACCGTGATTCCAAAAACCCACTTATTACCCACAATATACAGAGCCATTGTCTGATGGCGTGTGGCAGTTGCCTGGAAGACGAGCCGTTGTGATGTTCGTGTTCTGCCACGGGTCATTCATATGAGCTCGAATTGATTGACTATACATGCAATGAGTAGAAGACAACTTTGTGTGAGGTAAGATAGATAACAAAAGTGCAACACCCTCGCGATTGCAAGGCAGAGGAGTGGTTGCGAATACGTCCCACCGGTAGCTTGCCGCCTGTTGAAGGGTCTGATAACCCCACAAGCAGGTTCGTCACTACATCACTAATACCTCCACATAGACATGCAGTGGTAGAACCTGCCTGGTTTAAGGCCGGAGTGAAGTGTTTTTGTGATGTCTATGTGTCAGGCCAATCACATGTGGTTACACTCTTCTGTGAGCTGAGATGTAATGGGAGAGGAGTCGAGTAAGCACCACCTGACCAGTGTGGAGTACAAAACCCTGGCAGGAATTTTCTTCTAGAGGAGCATTAGCGGAAGCAGCAGCTCAGAAGCAGACCTGGAGTTACTCCAGTATAGACTCTGAGGGAGTCTGTGCAGCCAGCATACAGACCAGAGAAGGTGAGCCCGGCTCCCTGCCTGAAGCATGGAGCTTAATACTAAGTTAGCGAGAGAGGAAAGGGGTATACTACCTTCAAGGGTGATACCTGAAGCAATCCAGGATAAAGTGAAGCATCCTTCCAGGACACAAGCTACCTCCGCCTGCCCTTTGCATCCAGGCTGAGGAGCCTCCTGTGGCTCCTCCAACTACATCTCCAGCATTCCACCACCTGTTAAGGCACGTTGCTACGGTTCCTGTTGGGTGTCAATAAAGAACTGTAACTATAGGCTGTCATCATCACAGGACACCCGTATCACTACACAGAGAATCATTACTCTAGCACACCAAAGGGTTGCCCCAGGGAGAAACCGCTTATAGCAGCCTATCCCTCATCATTTCTTGCCAAAACACCACCCTGCTGGAGACTGCCAGTGCTGTAGGACAGGCCTCCGTTCCCATTACCAAGCAACGTGACACTAGCGTGCTACCGGCCGCAACCGCCAGCACTCAGGTTAATGCGGCCCCGGCTGACTCAGGCCCAGAGAAGAAAAGGTAGGCCCCCGGTGGGGGATGTTGCAAAAGTAATAAAAGATCATATCATTAAGACTCTGGCAGGTAAGATGGATACAGAGATAGGGGAAGGGAAGATTCATCACAAAGGTCTATCCAGTTTACCATGGAAACCAATATAGACCAGTGTGATTTTATTAAACCGCGTGCAAAAAATGAAACTTGAGCTCTGCAGTCACGAGGACGTCACTGAAAGAGATTCCGGCGACAGCCAGTCACTTGAAAGAATGG
Source organism: Engystomops pustulosus (assembly GCA_019512145.1). Taxonomy (NCBI): domain Eukaryota; kingdom Metazoa; phylum Chordata; class Amphibia; order Anura; family Leptodactylidae; genus Engystomops; species Engystomops pustulosus. The sequence continues at coordinate 28,142,882 of CM033643.1, read as the reverse complement.
GAAGACACGAAAGGGACTGCGTGGCAACAGCAGACAGTCAATTGAAAGGATGACTGTGGGACAGACAGACGGTAGAACATGAGACAGTCTGTAAGATACATATTAAAACTTGTTGTTAAACATTTCTATTTGTTGTAGCTAAGAGCAGTTATTTACTATCCGGGAACGTTGGAGCCTACAGCTAGTATTTCAAATATTTTTCTAGGAATTGGTCCTGTTCTTTCTGATAGTTTTCATGGATCGGAACTGTTTGTTGTTTGTAACCTTTGGTGAGGTTGCCTTCACAGTTAAGGTAGCTGTATGATAGGGGTACACCACATACATAACTATGATGAACTGTATGTTGACATTTCGTTTGATCTTAATTGTTTTTGGTATCACCTATTTCTTCTCCTTCTTTTGTTCTTGTTTTGACTCTCTTACAAACACATCAAAAGCTGGTTTCATGGATCACAACGCCTTACAGCAGAGCATCAGTTATTGTTATCCTCTAATGAGTGACCCTGTACAAATGTTTTTCATACATTTCCACGTGTTTAATTATTACCTCATTCTGTGTTGTTAGTTGTTCTCATTATTGTTATCTTGACGCTATGTTTCTTAGGTCATAGTTGACTATGACGATTTTTACTGGTTAAACTTTAGGTAGAGCTTAAGATGTTCTCATGTACCTTTTTATATTTATTCTCCTGGTCATTTATCATTTCTGTGGACATTTGCAATATAATACTGTTCTAATCGAAACACTTTCATTTACATTCAGCAGCGCAAATACCACCCTGACAGTTACACCAGTGTGATGTCCCCACCAGAGTTTATTCATTTGATGGGGACTATGTAACAATGGCGTTACCCATCTTTGGGATAATATAAATGTGTGATCGGGCCGGCATCAGGTTTCAGTCCTCAAACTTTTAACTGTAACAGCCAAGGTCATATTAATTAGGTATATTACAGCCCCCCTGCCCCATGAATTAATTAAATACACATCAGTTCCATCTGTGAGCAGTAGAAAATATAATAAACGCTTAACAGTTACCTCAAGCATATGGCAGGATCCGGGCTTCATGCCAACTCCTCTTCACCTAGGATGATCTGGCGGCGTCGAGGTCATCACCTCACGGCCAGCATCCTGCACAGTGAGCAGAGCAATGCTCTCTGGTCAATTGACGAAGCAAGATTGCAGTGCAAACCCCCCTTCGCCCCCCTCTTTCCCCCCTGTCACCCCACCGTCACCACCCCATAGCCAGCGCTGGTCTCTTCAACTACATCGCCGTCACAAGGATGCGTTTGAATTGGAGTTTTATGATCAGAACCAGGTGTGCCGCGGGCCCTCTGGGAGATGTGGGCCCCCGGACACTTTAGCCGGGTAAGCCGTGGGATGTGATGCCGGGCATGTGGTGATACCATGCAGATCCCACCATTGGGACCGGGACCCTATCTCTATAATAAAGCTATTGGCTCCGTCTTCTGATTGGCATACCACTGTCTCCGCGGACTCCCATAAAGTTATGGAAACATCGCCACAGCGGGGTGTAAAGTATAGAAACAGTGCATCCAGCACACTCACTCCACAATTTCTCATTAGCAGGCTTCCCCCCTCTTTTGGAACACAGCACGCTTAAGCTAGCAACAACTTGGTTAAGGCAACTATCTGCCGCTATTGTTATCCGCGCAGCATAATATAAAACGACAGAATCAAACACTTTAGTGATAGTTACAGTTTGTCTTTAGATACTATCGCCCGGATTATTTTGGAATGGAAGTTGCCTCTGCCCCAATTTAGAATGATAAATAACAGGGGTGGGTGACATCACTGCCTCTGACCATGTGCCAGCCTCATCAATAATAAAGAACTGTGATTTTATACTGATTAATGGATGAATTGACTCTAAAAAGGCTGGCTGGGATCCTTGTGAAGCTGCTCCAAAAGGTCGTAGGACAGGACAAAGCTGACACGACCTGAGGACAGGTGTCCTTAAGTAATATGGACAAGATGTTCCAAGTATATTACATTCTCCCAGTATTTCACAGATTGTCTGAAAGTGTTAGGAGGAAACTTAAATGCCTCTGGACCTACTTTTTTTTGCAAAGGGAGTATGGCCAAACGGCCATGGAGGTGTGAGTGAAACAATTGTGCCTGTTGATTCTTGGTTTTCTGTAGATCTCACAGGTGTCATTGACCCTTGGGGGTAAAGTTTCTGGCCAACTCAGACGTTACAGATCATCGGGTAGTATATCTAGAGATAAAATAAGCATTACATGGATAACATGTAGATGGAACAAAGAGCTTACAATGATGCATTGCCAAAAAATCTTAGCTCACTGGTTCCTAGTATGAGATGTTTTCTGTGTGTATCTTGGTGATGGGGACAACTTTATCACTAAGTGACAGTTTTGCTTTCCTAATTAATAATTCAATGACTTTATGGTTTTGCACAATTCTTTCTTGATGTGTCAATAATTTATATCATTAATAACTTTATTGTCTAATTTATTTCAATTTACATCATGAATTTTTAAAAATATTAGTGAGAATTTTCTTACAAATATTTACTTACTCAATACTTTACTTCACCTGTTAATTCACTCTTCTACTCCAAATGATACGATTAGTGAGTACACTAATATACATAAGGTTTGAATTCTAGGTGGAAATACTTACAAATACATATCGGATCAAAAAGCTAAAAGTATACATGTCAAATACTTAAAAAAAAAAAAAAAAAAATTAAATGAGACTAAACTCAGCCTCCTACCCCCACACCCTAGGGGTGGGGTAGGGGGGCAACTTTAAAATTTAAATGGAACAAAACCGCCTTTTTTATTTCAGTTTCGGATTCCACCAGAAAAATTGACCAAGGTCTTTTTCAATTTTGGTGACAGATGGCACTGAAATTGGTAAAAATCGAAATGTGTGCAAAAACATAAAAAGAGAATACAGGCGGGTCCCCTCTACTAGGGCACCTGACTTACCGACGCCCCTGGTTACAGACCGACCTCTTCGGCTCAGTGTGAAATATGGTTGAGCTCCATGGACTTTACTGTAGTCCCAGGACTGCAATGATCAGCTGTATTGATAATATGGTCCCTAGGGAGAGGCGGTCCTACCAGAAAAACCATAGACAGCAGAACATCCTCTATGCCTAGAGGAGACGTTGTTTCTACCATTGATATAGGTAAGGTTCTTTACTGTAAGAGCGTGAGACTGTGGAGCTCTCGCCGCAGGAGGGTTTGTTATGGCGGATCTATGTACATGTTCAAGAGAGGGCTGGATGCCTTTCTGGAGAGAAATTATATAACATCGTCTGGGGAAGAGACCTTTTTGTCAGTAGTTTCTGTTGATGCAGGAGTTTTTCGACCTTCATGTTCGGGGGTCGGGCAAGGAAATTTTTCCTGTTTGGCAAATTGGCATGAGCATTGCAAAGTTTTTGCGGGATTTGGTTCAACGCAATATATTGTATAGATTGATTGAGGATGATTGTATTTTTCTAACCTTTATACGATGATGCTATGTGCCACCTAAAATGCCGCCTCCTTCCATGCAGGACCAAACATAATGAAAAGGTCAAACACGTTTTCAGCCAAACTTATTTTTCTTAGACAAATAGTTTGGAAGAAGGATTAGAATGAGTGGCAGATCGTTCTCCCGGACTGGTCGTCATACTTGTATTGGGGGGGTCACCTAAAACGCCGGTGCCTACAGAACGAAACCCACTGCAGTAGTCCCCAAATCAAGGAATAATCCAGCATGTCGGGAAACTTTTTCATCATCCCTGGCAACAGATGATAACAGAACAGACGGGACATAGCATGTGTGAACAGATCGACGCGTTTCATTCCTACACAGACTTATTAATGGTCATGTTGGTTGTGTGCTACAAAACATTTAAATGCAAAAAAAAAAAAAAACCAACTTGAAAATGAATCGTTTGCAAATACAAATGTAACAGTAAGGGGTCATACAAGACCATCAGCTATACGGCAAAGCTAGGTCATGCCAAAGAAACCACGGCTGCCCTCCACACATACATGTATAACACTACACCAAAAAAAACAAAAAAACCAAAACAAAATGAGAATATGCCATGATGTTCTTAAAATGAGTAATCTTTATTGTGTACATCACTTTGTGAACCCATACGCGGAACGAGCCTCTTTTGGCACTAAAGGAGACGGGCCCCATTTTTCAAATCTGGCCTGTGATCCCACTATACGTGGTTATTATCGCGTGGGATAACGCTATTGAGATATCAGGGATTTTGAGACTGTTTTCTCGTGACACATAGGTACTGCAATTAGTTTTGAAAATTTGGATTGAAATCTTTGCGTTTAGTTTATGAAAAAAAAAACAAAAATTTGGAAAAATTTGGAAAAATTCTTTATTTTCAACGTCTAAATTCTCTTACTTTTGTGCAGATGTTCAAAGCACCAAATATAAATTATAACTGACATTTCCCAAATGTCTGCTTTATGTTTGCATGGTTTTTAAAGATTCCACATATTTTACTCGAATGTTATGAGGCTCAGAATTTAGGTGGCATTTTCACATTTTTGTAAATTATAAACCTAACAAACCCGTACTTAGAGGACCTGCTCAACTTTTGAATGACACTGAGAGGCCTATTATATAATAGCAGACTCATAAATTATCCCATTGTGGAAACTACACCCCTCAAACGTATGAAAAACCACTTTTAAGAAGTTTGGTCACCCTTTACGTGTTTATAGGGGTTACACACAACAATGGAGGTGCAGTCTGAAATTGACAAGATTTTTCACAATACACCATTTGGTGAAAATTAAACATTTGACCAATGGAATTAAATGAAAAAAGGCCTCCACAAAGTTTGTACCCAATCTCTCCCGAGGACACGGATACCCCATATGTGGTGGGTAACTGCTGTAGGGCGCCACGGCCGGGAATAGAGAGAGAAGGAGGCGCCATCCAGATCAGATTTGTATTGTCAATGTAAAGGCTATAATTTTTTCTTTTTTATTGTGGACCTATAGGGGCTTATTTCTTTTGCCAACATGAGATGCACTTTTTCTGGTACGTAATTGTGGGGCAGCTCGAGCTTAATTGGTGAGATTTAATTAACTCGTTGTGGGGTTTGGAGGAAATGAAAATCATCAATTTTTAGGGAAATTTTTATGTGTTTTTTTTTGGCCGTTAACCATACCTAAAAACAGTTTTCTATTTTTTATTCTATGGGTAGCACGATTAAGAAAATACTTTCATTTATATATATTTTTTATTTTTTCCCATTTGTATGAATATAAAAAGTTAATTTGCGAACCTTGTTGTTAATTTTAGCATCACCGACTTTCATATGCATAACTTTTTTATTTTTAACTCAACAATTGGGTTAAGGGCTTATTTTTTGCCGGAGAAGGATGCTATTTTTAGTGGTCGTATTTTAGATTTGCGTAAACTTTTTAAAATATTTTTAGAGCATTTTAAAGGGCTTAATAAAAAATCATCTTTTTTTTCAGAGAAGATTTTTGAGGTTGTTTTTACGGGGTTCAATTTGGGATTAAATAACGATGCTGTTTATTATGCAGATTGTTAAGGAAGAGGGATCAGGGATTACCAAATATGTGGGGGGGTATTGTGTATTTTATTCAATTGGACTGAATAAAAACTATGTGTGAGAAAATTCTTATTCTTTAGCATCACCATCTTTTCATATGATAACTTTTGATTTTTTGCTGACAAATCTGGGTTAGGGGCTATTTTTTGCGAGAACAGTTGTTCTTTTAGTGGCTTATTTTTTAGAGGGCATAAAACTTTTAACACTTTTTAGGCCTTTTATAGGTATTCCATTAAAATTATCTTTTTTCGGACCGTTTTTGGCGTTTTTTTTTCCTCTGGTTTACCGTACGGGTCAGTTTGGATTTGTTTTATTATGAAGTTGTTACGGAGTCGGGCAATATCAAATATGACGGGGGTTTTTTGTTTTTTTATGGTTTTATACTGTATTAAGTGTTTTTATGGGGAAAGTGACATTTTAGGGGCTTGCCTTATATTTTATGTATGTATTTTTTATTTAATAATGCTGTAGTGTTAAGTGTTTTTGCATTTTATACTTATACTACTTGAACTTAAACCAGTGATGCTCGATCCACTGTTTAAGTCAATACATGCGATACAATACTATTTTATTGTAGAGCAGTGTTAAAACTGTCTGAGCAAGCTGCGAATGCTCAGGACAGTTTGCAGTCAGACCCGGAAGGGGTCTGGCTCGCCATGGCAACAGGGCAGCTAGGGGCACAAGCCAAGTCTCGAGTGCCCGGAAGGGGACGGATCCCCGGTAAGCGGACGGGATCCGATCCATAGGGGGGAAGACCTTAACGCCGCGGTCATGCTTGACGCGGCGTGTAAGGGGTTAACACCCGCGATACGGGTCGGCTCGATCGCGGGGTGTTGGTGTTAGCGCAGGCGTCAGCGGTACTAGGAATAGGTTACAGCCGCTTGCTTTCTTGGACCGGCTCGTTCGTGAGCCCTGGTGCCCGAAGCAGGACGTATACTACGTCACCAGTTGCCCGCTAAGCATTGTAGAACGAGGACGTAGTATAAAGTCGTGGTGCGCCTAGGGGTTAAAATACTACATAAAAAAAACGCATTCAGGAGAGATATTACAATGAAACACCCCCTGTCCGGGATCGTCACAAACGCAAATAAGCCAATGTACCACCGACGTTGTTCAATAACATTAAAATTAATATCCTGCCACAGCAAGACAATCACTCTTTGCGGCGGGCTCTGTGAGAACAGGTGCCACTTTAGTTTCGGTCCCAGGTGTTGGCTTATAAGTACCACCTCCTGCAGTGGTGCAGAGGATACAACTGATCCCAAATCTGACAATCTGTTTGCTGTGTATGATGTTCTTCTAACAAGAAATAAAAGAGACATGTTTTAAAAGTATCCCGTGGACGTGCTGGAGCTAATCTTTGTTTGACTTACTGCACGGAATTATATCTACGTGCATGAGGTCAAGCCCTGGAGAGGTGAGCTGGATTTGTTGTATACAGACGAAACCAACCAATTCAATGATCTTCAACAAAGGAGCATGAAGAAGCAGAAGTATTAATATTCAAATTATTAAAAACCCCCCACTGTAGGGGATTCTACCCAGTGAATAGCATATTTGTCAGAATTCACTAGCTGCCACAACAGTTGACGATCTTAATGTAGAGCAGTGATGGCGAACCTTTTAGAGGGCGAGTGCCCAAACTTACAAAAAAGACCCGCTTATTATCACAAAGTGCCACACAGAAATGTAATGTGTGATATATTCCCTTCTCTGTCACAGCTTCATGATACCAGCACCCTGAGGACACCAACTAAAGCAGGAAATAGTCCAGGTAGAGCTGCACTTTAAAATAGCTCTGATGCACAGCAGTCCTGGGCTGTCTGGGACTGAGGAAGATACATGGAGTCCTCTCTGGGGATGCTGAGTGCCCACAGAAAGGGCTCCGGAGTCCACCTCGGCACCCGTGGCCATAGGTCGCCATCACTGATGTAGAGAATGCGTGTTTGAAAACTTGTCAACTAGAATGATCCCAATCTTCAGAGGGGAGGAGAGACTAATCATAATACGAATTTCCGATGTGGGAGAGGTCTGGTGGATCACGTTTTAAACCAGCCCCCGAGGGAGAACAGAAAATTACTACATCCACGTCGCTGTATCGGGGTTATGCTGAATGTAGTTTTCTACATAAAAAAAAAGATTCCTTCTACTAGATCCGGGAAACAGGGGCTGGAAACACAGGTGTCAACCTGTATCATTGGAGAGATTTTTATGCTATTTGTCCCATGTTATTTCTTTAGTTATCCCACTTTTAAATTTTTTTTACCCACTTGGTTGAAAGCTTAAACCATTTTGGCCTAAAACAGTTTACTATTACTGCTGTACATCATTCGCAGCAGAGATCCTTTGAGTTTTATGAAAACTTTGCTTTCTCATGCTTGAAACCCAAGGTAAAAGGGAGCCCCTTAATTACTCCTGTATTTGGACAAGTGTAATTGGGCATACTTATGTTTGTGTATAGGAAGTTAAATCATGTTCTGGTGTCAGAACACAGGGTATCTTTGCTCCTTCACCATGATCGTAGACCGGAGCACCAGAGTGACCCTCCATGAATATATAGTCATTCTCGTATCGTGATCTCATAGTGATGAGGGTACGAGTGGCAGGAAATGGCCGCCCATGCCTTAAGTATGTGCCTAAGTAGTGCTCTGAAGGTTTTTCTCACGCACTGGGAAGTGCTGCTCAAGTGAAATTGTGACTCATTTTTTGGATATTTAAGGGATGGTTCCATCATACCGCAGTATGTTTTGTAATGTGATGAAACTAAAAAGCTGGCTCCCCAACCAACCAAACCTTGATTGCGGTGAGGTGGTTGGTTGTCAGTAGCGGGCTACTAATGTTCTTATGCATGCCACCATTCCATCTCTATGGCGTTCTGGAGAAAGAAAGACTTAGCAATCTCTGTCAGCACCATAGAAAGACTACAGCAGCGGGAGCATGCGCAACGGCTGCTTTCTTCATTTCGGGGGCTTACAAGGGGATACAAAGGACCCCTTCTAGTGATTAATGGGGGGTCCCAAGACCGAGACCCCAGACGATCAGCAAGTTAGCCACTATCTTTAAGTGGACACAATGGTCCACATTTCCACTGTCCATTACAATAGTTTATGAGCCTGATGTGTAATTCTGAGGAGCGAATTCCACTTTAATAAGCTACACTAGAATGGCACAAAATGTTATGTTCTCCATGAGTTTGCCATACTACCGCGTATCTCTAGATGTAAGATGAACCTACCCGATTACTAGACAAGAGTTTAAAGGACAGAATTACAAATACATGCCCCTTTTTATGAGATTTCCCATGGATGCAAATGCAGCCGCATGTTAATGAATCTTTATTTATATAGCACCTCATCTTCCATAAGAGACTTACAGTTCATGGGGGAACATACAAATATAATAAGACATTACAGAGTACACAACAGTTATGTGAAACAATAGGAGTGAGGAATGCTCACAGAGGTTACGTCTATGGGAGAGGGGTGACACAAGAGCTACAGTTCTATGAGGATGAGGGGACAGAGTTACGCTAGACGGACAAGAGCTTACAGTCTATGAGGATGATGGGGGAGAGTGAGCGGATGAGGGGGACACAGGAGTTTACAGTCTAGAGGATGAGAGGGGTGACACAGAGAGCTTAGTCTATGAGGATTGAGGGGGAGTGACACAAGAGCTTACAGTCTATGAGAGAGGGGGTGGGACACAAGAGCTTACAGTCTATGAGGATGAGGGGGTGACAACAGAGTTACAGTCTCTATATGATGATTGAAGGGGTTGACACACTAGAGCTTACAGTAATGAGGA
>CM033643.1:28104690-28133309 GCA_019512145.1 Engystomops pustulosus | reverse complement strand
GGAGCTTACAGTCTATGCTAGATGACGGGGGTGCACAAGAGCTTAACGTCTATGAGGATGAGGGTATGCGTTGAAACAGAGCTACCAGTCTATGAGGGAGGCGGGTGGGTGGGGTTGCACAAACAAGTATGCGGTGGTACACAAAGTTACAGTCTAGAGGATGGGGGGGAACAAGAGTTACAGTCTATGAGGATGAGGGGGTGACACAAGAGTTTACAGTCTATGACGGATGAGGGGGTGACACAAGAGCTTACAGTCTATGAGGATGAGGGGGGACACAGGAGTTACAGTCTATGAGGATTGAGAGGGGTGACACAAGAGCTTACAGGTCTATGAGGAGGAGAGGGGTGACACAAGAGCTTACAGTCTATGAGGATGAGGATGAGGGGGTGACACAAGAGCTTACAGTCTATGAGGATGAGGGGTGACTATGAGGAAACTTAAAAATGTCAGTGCTATTAATCCAGCAGTGGTCTCTAAATAGACTGTACATGGTTAAATTAAAAAGGAAAAAGACCTTAAAATACTTCTGTACAGATGCTTGTACATGTGTGACTAAGCCGGAGTGTGAGTAAGTATGGGAAGGATTTTCTGACTCAATGAGTGATGGATTCTATAAGGAAGTACAAGAAGAACCACATTCCTCACGCATTCAGTAAACCGTTGTCCCATTACGTAGAATACACGTACAGCATGTGACAGATTAGTGGCTTTTATGACATCTTTTTTATTTTTGATAAATGTTTTACTATGTTTTCTTAAAATCATTAACAGACAAGGCCACACGGAGACATATGAAAAATATATCTATTGGGACCAGTTTAGTTTATTAACATAAACATAACATAATACAGTCTGCGTTCACCGTCTGGTTTCTAAGTTCTAAGCATTTTCGCCTGGTCTGTAGCCAAGGTCTGCACATCTTTTGGCACTGCGCTCATTTGGCGCAGATTCTTGTTTGCCTGCGGCATGAAGTTAGAGCAAGGACCAACTGAGCTCCCCTGCTGCTTCATTCCTGTCTTATAGCAGGATCAAGTCAGGGGATGCAGCACTTACCATAAGGATGCAGAGACCAGTCTTATTACAGACCCCTACTTTTCTTCTGAAGAAGGTAGCACCGCTCAGTGGAACTGAGGAACTGCCTCTTTCTACACCCTCCATTGGGGGGGGGGGCGAGACACCGGAAACTGAAAAAAGTATCACCTGCCGTAAAGGACATCTACCACCAGGTTGAAAGACTGTATGCAAATGAGCCTAAGGGGCTCCAGGTGCCATTAACACTTATGGAGCCTGGAGCGCCTCACGCTCATTTGCATACAGTCCTTCATCCTGGCGGTAGATGCCTTACAGGATAAACCAGGTTCACTTACTCATAGATACAGACACTTAGACTGTGGTAGACTTTCTATATTTGTTATTTTATATTTGTTATTCTAAGACAACTTTTACAATTATGCTAATGAGCCTGAAAGGCACTAAATAAAGATGATGATGATTATTATAATTATTATTAAGGGCATTGTCAGAAACCCTCTGTACTGTAATCTTCACAGTCTTTTACACTGCCTTCTCTCCCCCACAGTGTAACAACCGGGGAAGCTACAGCACACAGGGGCTCTGGTAATACCACCCCTCATTAGCATAATTTTAAAAGTAGATTTTAGAAGAATAACCAGCATAAGAAGAATACTACAGTCATGGTGCCTGGTTCTATGAGTATATTCCCCTGGTTTGTTATGCTTGATTTTGCTAGTAGTTTTTTTTTAAGGGGTTGGGCAAGGGAAGCAGAAATTGGGGAAATGAAAAGCAGGCCACGTTGTAAAAGAGCCAATTCAGCATTGCTTATTATTGTAATCCATATTTTCATGATTGCAGTGAAGTAATAATCTGCGAAGAAAAGAGCCGCTAGATAGAACATTCATATCCTGGAGCAGTGAGGAGTGGCGCAGGGATTATATATCTTCTCACATGTCAGATGCCATTGTCAGCCACCCGCGGTATTTCATGTCTTCTTCATAGTTTTTGCTTAGTTCAAATACACAAAGGGAACACTAAGGCAATGTATATTATAGGATAGTGAGAAGCGTATTGTGAAATAAAGACTTGAGCCCCTAAAAAGGGTTTGCAAACCTCATCTAGGCGTCACTTACTGCAGCTGCGTCCCCTACTTAAGAACACCAGACTTACAGATGACCCCTAGTTACAAACGGACCTCTGGATTTTGGTAACCCAACATTTTTCAAATCCAATTGTCACAGAGACCAAAACAATTTTGTCTGGGTTAACAATTATAAAATATACAGTTCCGACTTACATACAAATTCAACTTAAGAACTACCTGTACTAGACCATGAATTACAAACATTCACAAAGTAGTAAGATGCTATTTAAGGAGACATTTGCAAACCCGCTTGTTTCACAGTTGGCTCCAGCCCCCCATCATGTCTCAACCTCAATTCAACTTATGGAGAAATTTCAGTCTTAATGTGTCATAGTCCCTAGGTCTGTTTTTCACACATATCAGTAGGAACACAGTTGAGTACGGCACAACCAACATAAATGCTGCCATACTGGTGCCATCCTCCCCTCCACATGCCCCATTATTCTTCCATTATGGATGGAACATGCAATTACAGGATCTCTAGGATCTCGGTGGTTCCACAGACTATCCATACATTCTTCCCAAAGCCCACCATTGCTGTTTGTCTTGTTTGTTCCCCTGGCCATCCTACGTTTCTGTCCAAACAATCTACAAAACAAGAGCATCCCAATAGATCTAAATTCAATACATACAGTTAACATTTATATAAGATCATAAGGAAAACTCAGATATACTATTGATGATGATGATCACCCTAAGAAGAGACTGCGCTTGCCTGTACAAAGAGAAAATAATTTTACAAAATGATTAACAGGAACATGATTAACCTTGTGAATAGAGTAACTAATTATATAAAATACAGAAATAACTGCTCTGAGCTAAAACAAAATAGAATGAGTTAACAGAAAATAATTTATATGTTTCTATCTCTCTCTGACAGTCTCTATCTCACTGTCACTAACTGTCTCTGTCACTGACCATCTCTGTCTCTCACCATCTCTTTCAGTGACTGTTACTGGCCATATCTTTCAGTGATTGTCTCTGACTGTCTCTTTGAGTGACTGTCTCTGACCGTCTATTAAAGTGACTTTCTGACTGTCTCTTTAAGTGACTGTCTCTGACCATCACTTTCTCTGGGGAGATTTATCAGAAGTGTCTGAGAACAACTGCTCTAGTTGGCCATGGCAACCAATCAGAGCTAAAGTTTCATTTTTGCACAGCTGTTTATGAAATTACAACTGAGCTCTGAATGGTTTCCATGAGCAACTGGAACAGTTCTACCTCAGACATTTCTGATAAATCTCCCCCTATCTCTATCTCTATCCATCTTACCTCACACATAGCGGTCATATATACACACACAAATACACTCAGCTTTATATATTAGATAGTTAATGACACAACCGCTTCAACTGTGTATGGAGATGGTCTTTGCAGGTGTACATAGACTTAAACGCCATGCATGCTCCACTGAGGATTCTGGGAATATGAATATGCAAATATGTTTTTCTGGGAGGCCAAAGAAAAGCTGTGGACCCATTTATTTAGCTGTTTGCGTCTGTTTCCTATTTCCTCTATTTCCACTGTTTCCTCTCTAGATTCCGATGCTCACAACTTTGAATGAATTTTTTTCTTGATACGTTTCCTGCACTTCTAGTTTACCAACACCTTTTTCTGGTGCAATTAGTGTGGAGCCCTTAGACCTACAAAAAGCAAGTCTACAAAGTTCTATAACTCGTTTATGAATGTGAAGAGTCATTTCAGACACTTTCTGCGGTGTTTAAAATTATTTTAATGGGTTGGCCAATTTACCTCCTAATTTTTCTAGTGTGTGTGTAAGTGTGTTAAGTTTGGGGCAGGATATTAGGCAATTTATAAATTTACCGTATATACTCGAGTATAAGCCGAACCCACAGTTAAGCGAGATCCCTTCTTGCAACACAAAAAACTTGGAAAAACCTATTGACTGGTATAAGCCGAGGGTGGAAATGAAGTGTTAAGCACCGCCAGTTATTAGTTGCAAGCCCCGGAGATTACGCCGGCCCAGCCCCTGTAGCATACAGCCTTGACCAGCCACTGGAGCTACAGCCGCCCAGACCCCGTAGGTACAAGCCGCCCAGCCCGTAGCCACAGCCTGCCCAGCCCCTGTAGATACAGCCTGAAAAAAAAATAACACTGTACTCACCTTTCCCACGTCCCCTGTAGGTTCATTTGCTGTATCAGAAAGAAGAGGAAATACAGGTGACGTCAGAAAGGTGAGTTTTGTTTTATGTTTAGTTGACTCGAGGATAAGCCGAGTTAAAGTTAGGGGTGTGCGCAACAATAATGAGGGCTGAAAACTAGGATTCTACCGAGTATATTAAGGTACAGCGAGGAATAGTTATGCGCCGGTGGTGTTGACGAGGGAAAGTGAAGGGTCTGTGTTTTACCTCATCAACCAGACATTCCTGTCAATCAAATGGCCGCAGATGGCGGGTAGGTGATCTCTATTGGTTCACCACCTATTATCACCTGGTTGCCATAACTCGCTGTTGTTCATGATGTGTCCATCCCTTGTCCTAATTTAACTGTGAACGCAGTGTGTATACTCTGTACCATGTACCTCGACTCATTGTAGTCTTTCCTTATCTCAGCATAGGGGTTGTGTTGCGTCTGTTTCCTATTTCCTCTATTTCCACTGTTTCCTCTCTAGCTGTTTGCGTCTGTTTCCGATGCTCACAACTTTGAATGAATTTTTTTCTTGATATGTTTCCTGCACTTCTAGTTTACCAACACCTTTTTCGGGTGCAATTAGTGTGGAGCCCTTAGACCTACAAAAGGCAAGTCTACCAAGTTCTATAACTCGTTTATGAATGTGAAGAGTCATTTCAGACACTTTCTGCGGTGTTTAAAATTATTTAAATGGGTTGGCCAATTTACCTCCTAATTTTTCTAGTGTGTGTGTAAGGTGTGTGTAAGTTTGGGGGCAGGATATTAGGCAATTTATAAATTTACATTTATTAATAGTTCTGATCCGCTTTCTTGATATGTAAAGTGAAGCCTCCTGTCTTTTACCTCATCAGCCAGACATTCCTGTCCATAAAATGGCCGCAGATGGAGGGTCATATCATCTCTATCTGTCCCTATACAATCGTCCTGCCAGGTCCTTGATCCTATATTCATGAATACTATCATAGGGTGCTGGGCAGGGTGTTTGTTCCTGGACAGATACGATCACATGACCCTCCATCTGTGGCCATTTTATGGACAGGAATGTCCGGCTGATGAGGTAAAAGACAGGAGGCTTCACTTTACATATCAAGAAAGCAGAGCATGTATATTGGTAAATTACCTAATAACCTTACTTACACACATTACAGAAAACAAGAGGTAAAGTAGCCAACCGCTGCAGGGTTTGCTTGGTAGACTGCTCATCCAAACGAAGGAGGGAAAGTTGTCCTTGGCTAAGGATAGGCAATAACAGAAAAATCCTAAAATGTTCTTTTAAGGCCAGAGAAACATAGGGGCAGATTTACTTACCCGGTCCGTTCGCGATGCAGCGGCGCGTTCTCTGCGGTGGATTCGGGTCCGGCCGGGATTCACTAAGGTAGTTCCTCCTCCGTCCACAAGGTGACGCTGCTGCGCTGAAGTTCCCACGGAGGCGCGCTGGAATGCCCTGAAATTCACCGGCCTATACCTGGTGAAGGTAAGTGTAATTTTCGCTACACATTTTCTGCTTCTTTGTATGTTAAAGCAGATGAAGACTCCGCTTTACCTCATTAACGCATTCTGTCCCTAAAATGCCCAGAGGAGGGTCTGTGATTGTATCTGTCAAGACAAACACCCTGCCCAGCACCTTATGATAGTATTCATGAATATAGGCTCAAGAACTGGAGGACGATTGTATATGGACAGATAGAGATCACATGACCCTCCATCTTGCGGCCATTTTATGACAGGAATGTCTGGTGATGAGGAAAACACAGGGGAAAACTCACTTTAATATCAATGAAAACCGGAGCAGAAAAACTCATTAATAGATGTACCTATATACTCGAGTATAGCTAGTTTTTCAGCACAAATTTGTGGCTCAAAAACCCTAACTCGGCTTCTTCTAATCGAGTCAAACTAAAACATAAAGACCAAAACTCACTTTCTGACGTAACCTGTAGGTCTTCTGTCGAGAAAAGATGACCCCTACAGGGGACGTTGGAAAGATGGTACAGGTTATTTTTTCAGGCGGATGCTACAGGGGCTGGGCAGGAGGTATGCTACAGGGGTGGGAAGGCTGTATGCTACAGGGCATGGGCCGGCTGATGCTACAGGGGATGGGCAAGGTGTATGCTAAAGGGGCTGGGCAGGCTGGTATGCTACAGGGGCTTGCGACTATTACTGGAGGCTTGTAACCATGCCATTCCCACCTCGCTTATACCGCGTCACATAGGTTTCCAAGTTTTTTGTGTTGAAATAAGGGAGTCTCGGCTTATACTGGGTCGGCTTATACTCGAGTATATACGTTTAAATTTAGTAAATTGCCTAATATCCTGCCCCCAAATTACACAACCACACTAGCAAAAAATTAGGTTGGAAATTGGCCCACCCCATTAAAATTAATTTTCAACACCGCAGGGGACGAAAGTGTCTGAAATGATATTTCACATCATAACGAGTTATAGAAACTTGTAGGACTTGCTTTTGTAGGTCTAAGGGCTCCACACTAATTGCACCGAAAAAAAAGGGTGGTTAATAGAGTGCAGGAAACGTATCAAGAAAAAAATTATTCAAAGTGTGAGCATCGGAATCTAGAGAGGAAACAGTGGGAAATAGAGAAATAGGCAAACAGACGCAAACAGCTAAAAAATGGGTCCAAGCTTTTCTTTGGCCTCCCAGAAAACCCTATTGCATATTCATATTTCACAACAAGTGGAATTCAGTGGAGCATGCTGGCGTTTAAGTCTATGTCCACCTGCAACGACATCTCCATACACAGTTGAAGCGGTTGGTCTTTAACTATCTAATATATAAAGCTGACGCGTTGTATTGTGTGGGTATATATGACCGCTATTGGTGAGGTAAGATGGATAGAGATAGATACAGAGATAGGGGGAGATTTATCAGGAAAGTGACGGTAGAAACAGTTCCAGTTGCTCAAGGGAAACAATCAGAGCTCAGTGTAATAACAGCTGTGCAAAAAATGAAAATTTAGCTAATGATTGGTTGCCATGCCAACTAGAGCAGTGTCTCAGAACTTCTGATAAATCTCCAGACAAAGTAATGGTCAGAGACAGTCCCTAAAGCCGACAAGTTCAGAAAGTCACTTTAATGACGGTCAGAGGAAAGGCACTCAAAGAGACCAGTCAGAACAATCACTGAAAAGATTATATGGCCAGAGTAACAGTCCAATGAAAGAGATTGGTGATGAGAAGACAGAGATGGTTCAGTGACAGAGACAGTTAGCGACAGGGAGATAGAGACTGTCAGAGAGAGATAGGAAACATATAAATTATTTTCTGTAACTCATTCTATTTGTTTAGCTCAGAGCAGTTAGTCTGTATTTTTATATAATTGTACTTATTCACAAGGTTTAATCATGTCTGTTAATCATTTTGTTAAAATTATTTTCTCTTTGTACAGCAAGCGCCAGTCTTCTTATTAGGGTGATCATCATCATCAAGAGTATATCGGAGTTTTCCTTATGATCTTATATAAAGTTAACGTATGTATTGAATTTAGATCTATTGGGATGCTCTTGTTTGTAAGATTGTTTGGACAGAAACGTAGGTAGGATGGCCAGGGGGAACAACAAGACAAACAGCAATGGGGCTTGGAAGACATGTATGGATAGTCGTGGAATACCACCGAGATACGAGTTTTTAATGGAATAGGCGTTGAAGTAAATGTAATTGCATGTTCAGCCATAATGGAAAGAATAATGGGGAATGTGGGAGGGGAGGATTGCACCAGTAGGGCAGCATTATGAGGTGTGCCGATACTCACTGTGTTCCTCGCCCCTACTGATAGTGTGAAAAACAGACCTAAGGGACTTGAAACATGGACTGAAATTCCTCCAAGTTGAATGGCGTTAAGAGACTAATGGGGGGTGGAGCCAACTGTTGAACAAGCAGGTTTGCACAATGTCTCCTAAATGCATCTTACTACTTTGTGAATGTTGTAATTTCAGGTCTAGTACAGGTAGTTCTTAAGTGATTTGTATGTAGTCGGAACTGTATATTTTATTAATGGTAACCCAGACAAAATTGTTTTTGGTCTCGGTGGTTTCTGACAATGGGATTTGAAAATGTTGGTTACCAAAAATCAGAGGCCGTTTGTAATAGGTCGTCATCTGTAAGTTGCGGTGTTCTTAAGTACGGGGACGCAGAGCTGCAGTAAGTGACGCCTGATGAGGTTTGAAAACATTTTTAGGGGCTCACGTCTTTATTATTCACAATACGCTTCTCACTATCCTATAATATACATTGCCTTTAGTGTTCCCTTTGTGTATTTTGAACTAGCAAAAAACTATGAAGAAGACATGAAATACCGGGGTGGCTGACATGGATCTGGAAATGTCCGAGAAGATAATAATCCCTGCGCCACTCCTCACTGCTCAGGAGTAGGAATGTTCTATCTGCGCGCTCTTTTCTTCGAGATTAGTACTTCAATGCAATCATGAAAATATGGATACCATAATAAACGCAATGCTGTGCGAATGGGCTCTTTTACAACGTGGGCCTGCTTTCATTTCCCCAATGTCTTGCTTCCCTGCCCAAACCCGAAAAAAAAAATACTAGCACACTCAAGCATAACAAACCAGCGGGAAATATACTCATAGAACCAGCACCATGACTTAGTATTCTTCGTATGCTGTTTATTCCTTCTAAATCTACTTTTAAAATTATGATAATGAGGGGGTGGTATTACCAGAGCCCTGTGTGCTGTAGCGTCCCCGGTTGTTACACTGTGGGGGAGAGAAGGCAGGGTAACAGACTGTGAAGATTACAGTACAGAGGTTCTGACAATGCCCTTAATAAATAATTTAGAATAAATCATCATCATATTTTATTCGTGCCTTTCAGGCTCATTAGCATACTTGTAAAAGTTGTCTTAGATAACAATATAAATAACAAATAGAGAAAGTCTACACAGTCTATATGTCTGTATCTATGAGAAGTGAACTGGTTATCTGTAAGGAATATACCGCCGGATGAAGGACGTATGCATGAGCGTGAGGCACGCCGTCCAAAGTGTTAATGGAACCTGGAGCCCTTAGGCTCATTTGCTACAGTCTTTCAACCTGGTGGTAGATGTTCCTTTACGGAAGGTGATACTTTTTCCGGTGTTAGCCCCCCCCCCCCCCCCCCCTTCAATGGAGGATGTAGGAAGAGGCAGTCCTCAGTCACTGAGCGTGCTACCTTCTCAGAAGACAAGGTGCGGGTCGTAATAAGACTGCTCGCATCTTATGGGAAGTGCTGCATCCCCGACTTGATATGCTATTAAGAAAGGATGAAGCAGCATGGGAGCCTCAGTTGTCCTTGCTCTAACTTCATGGCCGCAGGCAACAAGAATCTGGGTGCAAATGAGGGCTCGAGTGCCAAAAGATGTGCAGACCTTTGGCTAAAGACAGGACGAAAATGCTTTAGAATTAGAACCAGACGGTGGTCAACGCCAGACCAGATGTATTATGTTATGTTTATGTTAATAAATAAACTGGTCACCAATAGATATATGTTTCAGATGATCTCCGTGGGCGGTCTGTTAATGATTTTAAGAAATCCTAGTAGTTAAAAACATAGCACAACTAAAACAAAAGCTGTTATATTATTAAAAGCCACTAATCTGTCACATGCTGTACTGTTATTCTACGAATGGGGACACGGTTTTACTGAATGCTGTGAGGAATGTGGTCTTCTGGTACTCTTATAGAATCCACTCATCATTGAGTCAGAAAATCTTCCCATACGACTCACACTCCGGCTTAGTACACATGTACAAGGCATCTGTACAGAAGTAGTTTAAGGTCTTTTTCCTTTTTAATGTAACCATGTACGTTATTTAGAGCCCACTGGCTGGATAATAGCAATGACATTTTGAAGTTTCCCATGTCACCCCTCATCCTCATGATGTAAGATCTTGTGTCACCCCCTCATCCTCCTAGACTGTATAAGCTCATTGTGGCACCCCTTATCTATAGAAATGTAATATGTAAAACTCCTGTACCCCCTCATCCTCAGAGACTGTAAGCTCTTGTGTCACCCTCATCCTCATAGACTGTAAGCTCTGTGTCACCCCTCATCCTCATGAGACGTTCAGCTTCTGGTGTCACCCCTTCATCCTATAGATGTACACTCCTGTGTCACCCCCTCATCCTTAGACTGTAAGCTCTGGGTCACCCATTCATCCTCCTAGACGGTAAGATCTTGTGTCACCACCCTCTCATAGACTGTACACCTCTGTGAGCAGTCCTCACTCCTATTGTTTCATGATGTTGTGTTAATCTGTAATGCTTAGATATTGTATGTGCCCCAGAACCTGTAAGCGCTATGGCATTGATTGGGCTATATAATAAAGATATCTTAAATGGCGGCCTGCATTGATCCATGGGAATCTCACATAACAAATGGTCATGTATTTGTAATTCGGGCCTTAAATCTGGTCTAGTAACGGTTAGGGTTCTCTACATCTAGAGATACGCGGTAGTACGGGCCAAAATCATGGAGAACATAACATTTTGTGCATATAGTCGTATTAGAAAGAGAAGTGCTCTCCTCAATGAATTTACATAAGGCTCATAAACTATGTTGTAATGGACCAGTGGAATGTGGACCATTGTGTACCTTAAGGATAGGGGCTAACTTGCTGATCGTCTGGGGTCTCTGTGATGTGGCCCCCATGAATAACTAGAGAGGGGGGTCCTTTGTTCCATCTTGTAGCCCGAATGAAAAGAAAGAAAGAAAGCAGCAGGTTGAGCATGCGCCCGCTGCTGTATTCATTTCTATGGTGATGACAGAGCATTTGATAAGTACTTTCTCCATAAGGCCATAGAGATATGGTGCATGCATAAGCAAACATTAAGTAGCCCGCCTACTGAAACACCGCAAATCAAGGGTTTGGGTGGTGGGGAGCAGCTTTTAGTTCATCACATTACAAAACAACGCAGGATGATGAACCATCCTTAATATCCAGAAAATGAGTCACAATTCAGTAGGAGCAGCATCTTCCGTGCGTGAGAAAAAAAACTTCAGAGCACTCATTAGGCACATACTATACGGGCAGGGCGCCATCATGCCACTCTAACCCCCATCATTACCCTATTGAGACACATTTAAGATGAATGAATATTGATTATTCATGGAGGGGGTCACTCTGTGCTCACTGTCTAATGAGTCATGGTGTGACAGGAGAAGAGACCCCTGTGTCTGACACATGACATTGATTTAACTTCCTAATCACAAAAAGTGAAGCCAATATTAACACTGTTGCAAATAAAGGAGTGAAGTAATTTAAAGGGCTCCCTACCATGGGTTTCAAGAATGAGGAAAGCAAAGTTCTAAAAATCAATGAATCTCGCTGCGAATGATGATTGTAACAACAGTAATAGTAACTGTTATTCGGCCAAAAGGGTTTAGCTTTCAACAAGATGGGTAAAAAAAAAATTTAAAAAGGAGGGGATAACTCAGAAATAATAAACATGGGACAAATATTCATAAAAATCTATCCCAATGATACTAAGGTTGACCTTGTTTTCCAGCCCTTTACCGAGGACTAGTAAGGAAGGAATCTTTTTTTATGTAGATGTATGAAACTACCTTCAGATACCCCGATACAGCGACGTGATGTAGTAGTTTTTCTGTTCTCCTCGGGGGCCATGGTTTTTAACGTGAGTCCCGCCTCTCACACATCGGAAATCTGTATTAAGGATTTAGTCTCCTCCTCTGAAGAGGGGGGATCATTCTAGTTGACAAGTTTTCAAACATCGAATGCTCTACATCAGTGATGGCGAAACCTATGGCCAGGGTGCCGGAACGGTGGCACTCGGAGCCCTTTGGTGGGCACTCCGGCCATCACCAGAGAGGAACTCCAGGTATCTTCCGCAGTCCCAGAAAGCCCAGGGGAGGACTGTGTGCACAGAGCTATTTAAAGTGACAGTCTACTGGGATTATTTTTGCTTTATTGGTTGTCCTCAGGGTGCTGGTATCAATGAAGCGTGACAGAGAAGGGAATATAATCAACATTACATTTCTGTGTTGGCACTTTGTGATAAATAGCGGGTCTTGTTGTAGTTTGGGCACCGGCCTCTAAAAAAGGTCGCCAGCACTGCTCTACATAAGAGCTCAACTGTGCATAGGTGAATTCTGACAATATGCTATCAATGGTAGAATCCGCCTACAGTGGTTGGTTGTTTTCATAATTTGAATATTAAAAGTGTGCTTCTTCAATGCTCATTTGTTGAAGATCATGGAATGTGGGTGGTTTAGTTCTGTCGAACAACAAACCAGCTCACTCCCAGGGGGCAGACTTCATGCACGGGAGATAGTAATCACTGCAGTTATTTTAGTAGTCTATAGGCCTACCGTTGGCGGCCGTGGCGCCGGCGGTAGCTGACGCGGCATGTATATTGGTAAATTACCTAATAACCTTACTTACACACATTACAGAAAACAAGAGGTAAAGTAGCCAACCGCTGCAGGGTTTGCTTGGTAGACTGCTCATCCAAACGAAGGAGGGAAAGTTGTCCTTGGCTAAGGATAGGCAATAACAAAAAAATCCTAAAATGTTCTTTTAAGGCCCGAGAAACATAATGTCTAATGGCTCCTTAATACCTAATGCGGAGTGTGGTTGGAATAGTATTTTTCCCTACAGTCCATAGTTCTCTTATACATCACATCATATGGTCAGAACTTTTCTCTTTTTTCAACATGTGATAACACTTGCAGTGATCCTTCCATGATGTCAGTTCTCTTGATCCTTTTTTGGATGCTTTTCATAACAAGGCTAAACAATGTAATTGGTTTGTACAGATATCAGCAGGCTGGTGGTATGACCCTTGACACCACTTCTTGCCACCCACTCCCCATGACTAAGCCTATTCCTACTAGTGATCCCATGTATGTTCTGGTTTCAGGCTATTTTGGGTTTATCACAAGATATCCAGCAAAGACACAAAAAGATGACATAAAAGAATTGGAGGCTCGATAAAGTGTCAGTGTTCCTCCAGGGAATACACTATTTTTAAAGCAGATTAAAAATCTGTTTTGTCTAATCCTTACTGTATATTAATGTATGTAACAGGGTGGACGTATTTACTATAGTCTATACCAGAAGAGACTACAGCAAGAAATCTCCATCAGGTTCTAATAATAATGATCTTTTATTTAGGTTTTGTGGCAATATTGCTTTTAATGGGCATTCTGATATTTATTTTACAGCTCAGCTTTGTGGTCAAAATGAAAATTTTGTGGTCTGACACCTGGCACCCTCATGGATGCTTGAAAAAATTGTGTTGTTTCAGTGTGAGCAGGGGCATAACTGCAGGAACAGCAGCCATGGCAGCTGCTATGGGGCCGACAGTGTCACGGGGCCCAGCCACCTGATCTGGCACAAATCTAAAGAATTGTGTGCAGTGTATCCTGCACAGTGTACAGTTTACCACTTCAGTTAGCCATTGGCTCAAGTGGAAGGAATGGCAAGACCAAGTTTCCAGCTGTTCTTATTCTTACATATGGCTGAAGCTGCTGGGCTGCACACTAACTTGTCTGTGACCTTCTGACCCAGTTGATAAGCACCCTTGGCTAATGAACAACAATTGAGAAGACTGCTGGAAAGATCTTCTGGGGTACTGTTTGTTGGGGTATAGATGTACAATGTACAATATGTGTATATGGGTGTATAAGGTACTGTATGTGTGGGTGTATAATGTACTATATGTGTGGGTATGGGTGTATAATGTACTATATGTGTGGGTATGGGTGTATAATGTACTGTATTTGTGGGTACGGGTGTACAATGTACTAAATGTGTGGGTATGGGTGTATAATGTACTGTATTTGTGGGTATGGGTGTATAATGTACCGTATTTGTCGGTATAGGTGTATAATCATTTACACAGTTGTGGTCAGTCAGCGGATCAACCATAGTACAGAAGACGAGATATATTAGGTATGGAGACCCTGCATCCCAAATGACAGTTGTGAGAGTCGTGAATTCATGCCTCTTGCGTCATACATACCTCCCTTACCTATATTGGAGAGGGAGGTGGTGTCATGCACAGGGTATGGATCTCTCACATCATATATCACTTTTATGCAAGGAGTCCCAACCTCTGTACTACAGTACTGTGAAATCCATGACATGTGTAAGGGGAAGGGGGGGCCCTATTCAAAACTTTGCAATAGGGTCCAGCCTCTATTAGCTATACCCCTGAGTGTGAGGCTACTTTCACACATTCAAGTTGAATTGAGTTGTCTGTTCGAGCGAATAGAGCTGAACTGGAATATCAATTCTATAAAGAAATGTATGATTTCTGATTTCCTTGAGATTTCTCTTAGTTTCACTAAATACAGAATATGGAACTAGAGATACTGAAAACATTGTGATCGCCGCAAGAGCATGTTTTATGTTTCATAAAGTGTTCCTCAGCATATTGCAGATAACACTTTAATGTTCTTGTCTCACAATTGAGAGAACAGTGTGTGCACTAAAGATAGATTTACCTCTGAGTGGCACATACTTAGTGATTTGTCCCCTCCCGATAAATCCTTAGGGTATGACGTATATACGAGGAGAAGAATTTTCGAAATGTGAATTCTTGACTTGGTAGAATGTCTACAAAATACACCAAAGGGCCCGCATAGCAAAAGTCATGTACCATTATTTATGAAGAGTTTTCTGACAGTTTTCCGACTAGTACTGCAAAAGGCACAGGACTGTGAAAATGAGGGGAGGCTCCATGGTCAGTGTGCCAAAAATTGTGATTACTATTCAATACAACACAGTCAGGGACTCCGTCTAACCTTGACAAAGACACTGCCGTGTCGAAACGCGTTGGTCTGTGACGCTAGCTGTATATTTCCTTATGTGGTTTTACCCCTTGGATTAATAAAGCAAGTATTTTTACTCATCACTGTGTGCTGGACCTGAAGCTATATGTTTCGTCAAGTTCATGTTTGCATGGTCAAGCTCCGGACCAGTCCGTGCACTCCAGTGAGAGAGACATTGTCCGAAAATTTGTGGTGAGAGCCGGGTTTGGGGGCTTGTTGTCTACCGACCCTTTTTTTGATGTGTCTCTTCTGCCTGCTTTCAATATGTGGTTATAGGACCTCTGGAGGACCTTCAAAGGTCCTGAAATGGCTCTTTTGTAAACATGTGTTGAGAGCAGGAACAGACATAAAAGGATTTTATGGGTGAAGGTCGTTCCCCTTACAAAAATTGGTGGGTGATTTGGATGGCCTTGGGCCCCCTATAAGGCATGGGACCTGGGCTACTGTCCAATCTGCCTACATTATAATCCACTATAAGAATCATTAAAGGAAACCTACCAGTTAGAATGGTCGGTGTAAGCAGTAAGTACCGAGCACCAGCTCATGGTGAGATGGTGCCGGTACTTACTTTCGTTAGTGTTATTAACCACTGTATCGCGGTTTAACACTTTTTAAACTTTAGAGCAGAAGAGGCTTCGGCGCATCGCCTACTTGGAATTGCCGGAGATGTTGCGCGCGCACGGTCGCTCGCAGTGCCGAAGCCTCTTCTGCTCTAAAGTTTAAAAAATGTTAAAACCGCGATACAGCGGTTAATAACACTAACAAAAGTAAGTACTTTTTTTCGGTACTTACTGCTTACCCCTGCCATTCTAACTGGTAGGTTTCCTTTAAAGGAAATCTACCACTCACAAAAAGTAAAAAGCCTACACATATTCCTCTTCATCCCGATCTCGGCGCTTTTCTTCTTTAATCTTGACATGCCGGGATCAACCCGAAAAAAAGACTTAAAAAAGGGCCTTGGATGCGGCAAATTATTCAGGTTCGCTGCGTGACATCCCCTCCCTCTCCCAGCATGTGACGGATTGAAATACAATTTTAACTCCTTAGTCTGATCAATCCTACCGTATATTGCCATACTACAGTATGGCAGTATATGGGGATTTTCCACCTCATTCATTAAAATGTGAACAAAAAGAAAGATGAACCCTGCACAACTACAACCGGTATAGAAAATGACTGAGTAATGCCGACACACCATATGATATGACTAGGACAGAAGAAAAAACTGTGTCATAAAGGCTAAACAATAAATACAAATTCGTTTATTGAGGTTCTACAAAACCCTACACAAACAATAGAATATAAAAACTGTTAAAATAGTTCAAAAAGTACCCACAAAAACACATCTTGTTCCATCCAGATAAATGAAACAGCACAACACCTCCTGTTAAAGGTCAAATATGGCTTACACTACCCCAATGTAAAGGGAAGAAATAATGGCAATATACAACGGATTAAGATCAAGCCACTGTAAGATATGGTACACGCTACCTAGGAAATACACAAAAAAAAAATCTACATCTAAGAGTAAATGATGAGACATAATATGTAAGCAAATCAAATCCCTGGTATACATTACAGGTCACATAGCAGCGAGTGTACATCCATGTATCACAGCATCAAATGGGGGTAAGTGACTGTCCAGGAGGTGGAGGGCAAATGGCACATTGTAATGAATGGGTTAAAACGAGATAGCCAGCCTCAGGTCTTTGGGAAGACCCGAGGCTGTCATGGCGACCAATCGCCGCTCCCCGATGATGTCATGGGGAGAGACGATTGTCACCAAGGTGGCGGAGCCCTTTGTTGGCGGGACAACATTGTTTTTTTTAAATGTAAAGTGAAGTGTCTGGTTGAAAAATGTCTTTTATCTGGCAGGGTGATTGTTCATGGACAGGTAGAGATCACATGACCCTCCATCTGCGGCCATTTTATGTACAGGAATCTGATGGTCCCAACCCCATTTATAAGGCAAGAAATCCCACTTATTAAATCTGACAGGGCACCTGTGATGTGAAAACCTTTTTCAGGTGACTACCTCTTGAAGCTCATTAAGAGAAGCCAAGAGTATGCAGAGCAGTAATCACAGCAAAAGGAACCTAGAATATAAGACATATTTTCCGTTGTTTCACACTTTTTTGTTAAGTATATAATTCCACATGTGTTCATTCATAGTTTGGATGCCTTCAATGTGAATCAACATTTTTTATAGTCATAAAAATACAGAAAACTCTTTAAGAAGGTGTGTCCAAACTTTTGGTTTATACTGTACAGGCGGTCCCCTACTTAAGGACACCCGACTTACAGACAACCCATAGTTACAGACGGACCCCTCTGCCCCATGTGACCTCTGGTGAAGCTCTCTGGATGTTACTATAGTCCCAGACTGCAATGATCAGCTGTAAGATGTCTGTAATGAAGCTTTATTGATAATTCTTGGTTCAATTACACCAAAAATTTTGAAACTCCAATTGTCACTGGGGCAAAAGAAAAAAATTGTCTAGAACTTCCATTATAAAATATACAGTTTCGACTTACTGCTGTAGCTTCACAGGCTGTTACACTGTCAACCCAACCTCCCTCTGCTCTCTCGGAACTTCCCTCTCCAACTCTGTGCTGCTATCAAGCAGGCAGAGGGAGCGAGGTAGTGTAACAGCCTGTGAAGCTACAGCATTGAGAGGCTCTGGTAACAACCCCCAAGTCCTTCTGCTTCATTAGCATACTTTTACAAGTTGATTTTAGAAAATAATGAGGCCATGGATAACAAATATAAGAAGATTACCGCAGTCACAGCGCCTGGATCTATGAGTAATGTCCCTGGTTTATCAGGATGGATTTTGATTATACATTTCCTTTAATAATTTTCTGGGGTATTTGGAGGGTTTGGGCAGAGAAGGGAATAATGAATCTCTGGAATTGAAAGCATTATTGGTGGTTGGAGGCAAAAATATTGTTTCCAGTGGGTTACTGATCCTTCAAGGCTTCATCATTGTTCCTGTAGAGAATGAAAATAGACAGGAATTGGATCTTTATTTGTAGCTTGTATTTCCAAATATATCTGTAATAGCTCGTATCTCTGGTTCTGTTGCCAGATGCAATCTGAAAGATTAACTTCTTATCTTTAATATGACACCCAATGGATAGATCTAGGTAATATAGTGCCAAAGACAAGAGAGTCAGAAGTGACGCTCCCCTTATAGCCTCTAAAAGTGACACTTCTTAGGCAAAAAGTGACTCTTCTCAGCCTACATAAAAGGGAGAATATTAGAAGGACATGCTCGTCTCATAAATTCCCTCTCTCACAGACTTCTCCCTATGCCCTTCTGTGTTACCAGTTATACAGACTGCTCCTCTATGAAGAGCCCCAAAAGATAACTGCACACGGGGCACCCAATAGACAGTTTGGACGTAAATCTGGATTCTGCTGAATTTCACCTCTTGTATTGAGAGAGCAGAAATACGCAGCAGTATCTATTGCTGCAGAACTTAATAAACACAGTAGTTTGGGAGATTTATCCGGTGTTTGAGAGCAAAACTGTTCTGGTTGCCCATGACAGCCAATAAGAGCTCGGCTTTCATTTTATAAACAGCTTTGGGAAAATGAAAGCCAAGCTCTGATTGGTTGCCATGAGCAACCACCACGTTTTTGCTCTCAAAACACTTCTGATAAATCCTCCTAATTTCCTATGTACATTATTACACATCGGACTCTCTGCTCCCAATTCTGTGCAAAATCTGATTCATTTATGTTCCATCTGATGCAGGAGCCCTAAATCTCCAAATGTGCCCTACTGGTCCAAGAGTGTACGTACAACGGCCGCCATGATGTATTTTACTAGTTAATGAATTTCTTTAGCCGACAAAGGAATAAATAATAATTTTTTATTTATATAGCGCACACAGAACTTGCCAAATCAGTCCCTGTCCCCATGGTGCTCACAATCAACCTACCAGTGTGTTTTGGTGTGTGGGAGGAAACTGGAGGACCTGGAGGAAACCCACGCAAACACAGAGAGAACATACAAACTCTACAATTAGTTTAGTAATTTCAGTCTGACCCTGGCTGCAATACTAGCTTTGCTTAGGGGGGTGTTGACAAGCTTGTTGACTGTTTCCAGTGACTAGTGTTCCTTTTACCATGTCTATATGATTTCCCTAGTGACAAGAATCTCTGCATCTCTGGAACATCTTGTGATACAATTTACCTCTGGAGATGAATAGGGATCATACACCTCTGACTATCTCATTACAATAGGGCTGCTGTATATTCACCACTTCAGTACAAAGAAGTAGAAATAAGTCTGCACAGAGGACAGCAGAGACGTGTCTGTCTCAGAGGCGCTGAGAATGGAGAGCGGTCATCTGCCTCCCTTACTGGCATGGTAGACCCCCCCAGAATCCTATATGACTTGGTCAATCGCACGGGGGAATGCTCTCATATCTATCGGTATCTATCACATAGGCTATAAAAGGCTGGTCATGTCTGTAATAATGGGCACTAGTGGCATTTATTACCAAAAATAGGTGTCTCACACCCCCAAAGAGGGCACGTTTTACACACTGTAGGGCAGTGATGACGTACCTTTTAGAGACTGAGTGCCCAAATTACAACCGAAAGCCACATATTTTTCACGAAGTGCCAAATGCCATTTTAAAGTAACTTATTGCTCCCTGATGTGTCACAGATTTGAACGTATTGGCGTCCTGAAGACACCAATACAGTAGAAAGATGGAGAAATGTGGATTATTATTGCAGCTTCCCTCTAAGGTCCCCTTAACAGGATCAATCACAGGCCCTGAGATGGGGGCTTCAATGACAAATAGTGCTGAACATGGCACGTTCTGGGCTGCCTGTGATTGCAGGAGGAGGAGTCCTGAATGGTGACCTTTGTGCTGGGTCGTGGCCCGGGTGCCCACAGAAAGGGCTCTGAGTGCCATCTCTGGCACCCGTGCCATAGGTCGCCACCACTGCTTTAGGGTGTGTAGCGTTTATGTTAAACAATTAACAACCCATCTACAAATCCTGATGGGGACATGCATATTCCTCCTGTGGATTGTGCTGGTACTGTACCCATGTAATCATGGGTTCCCTCTGTCGTCTACTTAGCCCCCAGGAACACGATTGGGGAATGCCAAGGGGTTATCTTTGCAGCTAGAGGCCTGATTGTGGTATCAGAGGCCGGGTCTGTGGAATACTTGACACTTATAACACTCTGAAGTGCAGCAGTGACCGCAAAAAACAAGCCCTCATATGTTGAGGTCAGGTGAATTTAAAGAAAGTTATGTCTAAGTTGTAGAAGTTGAGCGAGGTAAAAAAAAAAATGGCTAAATGTAAACGCAATGTGTGAACAGAAGCGCTGGGAGGATTTATAGTAGGTCCAAAAGTAGCCCGTGTGAACAGAACTGTAGTGCACATGCCAACGCCTCTCTATTCACATCTATAGGAGGCGCCAAATACATTTCTGGATAAATGTGATTAATAAGAAATCTCCTTTAAGGGAACATTGTGGGAAAAGCCACAATAAGATGCTGCTGTGTGTGGCGGTATAATACAGCGCCCCCACAGGTGGTGTGTTCTGTGCAGGATGGTGGCCCCAGTCGGGATGTGGTAGAGCCCCAGAGGAATATTTCAATATACAAGCCCCTGCAAAGCAGCCAATGAGGATCACAGCGGGTCTAAGGAGGGGCAGCCATTGCATAATCCTGTAAAAATAGTAAAGACATAGAGATAACAAGACAAGAGCGCCACACTGTGGCCGAGTGGTAACATCATCCTGACGTTACACGGAGGACGGATCATTTACAGAAGACCCCTTGTGTTCAATGTCTCCAGTTCATATTATATGTGTATATGGCATGTTATATTACTGTTTAGTAAACTATATAATATTTAGTAAATGATATTATATACATGTATGACATGCAGATTCTATCAGTAGGACATGTTATATATGTCTACAGTAAGTGTTATACATGTGTAGAGTAAGACGTGTTATATCTGTAGCTCATGTTATAAATGTGTACAGTAAGGGGGACATTAATCATAGTTTTTTAGACTGTTATTGATGTTTTTTTGCACAAAAATCTGGCGCAGTTAATTTGGCGCATTTTTGTGACAATTCAGGCACACGTCAAAGTTTGACACAAGTTTGGTTTTGAGTGCCTGCGCCTTATCTGACATAGTGAGCGGCTGCTATACAGATGTTTGCAGGGCATCTATCACAATTTTGCGCCAAAAAGTCGCAAAAAAGGCGCAAAAATGCACCTGCTCTGAGCAGGTGCACTTCAAAAAAACTTTTCATGACTCCAAACAAAGGTTTTCGTTTGCCAAAGGAAAAATTCCCTCTATGCAACAGGGAAAATACTTCGGAGCAGTTTTAAAATGTAAAATTTCTCCAGTAACGACTTCATCATTGTCTATGGGATCATCTTGTGAGTGATTATTGTCTTATTGTACAGATCTGAAAATATTAGCAGTCTCCATTTCCTGTACATTATATTAAAAAAGGCAAATAGTCATTTGAGCAAGAATTTTTTTTTTTTTTTACATACAGGCGATCCCCTACTTAAGGATACCCGACTTACAGACGACCCCTAGTTACAGACGGACCCCTCTGCCCCATGTGACCTCTGGTGAAGCTCTCTGGATGTTACTATAGTCCTAGACTGCAATGATCAGCTGTAAGGTGTCTGTAATGAAGCTTTATTTATAATCCTTGGTGCCATTACATAAAAAAATTTAGAAACTCCAATTGTCACTGGGGCAAATAAAAAAAAAATTTGTCTGGATCTACAATTATAAAATATACAATTTCGACTTACATACAAATTCAACTTAAGGACAAACCCACGGACCCTATCTTGTACGTAACCCAGGGACTGCCTGTATCTGTAACTTTTAGTCCCTGCACTTACATCACAATGAGACTTTTTTGTGTAAAAATGAAGCCCTGACCGTTCTGTCAACATTTTTGAATCTCGTTCCATTATAAGTCTCAAATAAGATCTACTTTGTAGGGTAAAAATTAGAGACAAATTCACCAAAAATTATTTTAAAGTGCCAGAATGTTGTCACAGTTTTCTGTCATAAACTAAACCAATTAATAAGAGATGCAAAATTAGACTAGAAGGTCATAAACACCAGCTTGAGCATCCAGCACCAGACACAGTGATAAATCCGGTGCAACATAAGACTGTCTAGTCTTACTTTGCAACACTTTTTAAAAATCTGCTACATTGAGTTATGGAAATTGTGCATTCCATCTGATTCATTGTAGACAACACACAAAACAAAGAAAGGTTTAACAGAATGAGACATTGAGTAATAGATGCAGTCACACAAGGGGAGTCACTTGTGACATCTATACTAATTGTGATGAAGAGATAAAGGAAGTCATTGTTAAAAAAAAAAAAAAAAAAAAAAAGTGTTCCTCAGCATATTGCAGATAACACTTTAATGTTCTTGTCTCACAATTGAGAGAATAGTGTGTGCACTAAAGATAGATTTACCTCTGAGTGGCACATACTTAGTGATTTGTCCCCTCCCGATAAATCCCTAGGGTATGACGTATATACGAGGAGAAGAATTTTTGAAATGTAAATTCTTGATTTGGTAGAATGTCTACAAAATACACCAAAGGGCCCGCATAGCAAAAGTCATGTACCATTATTTATGAAGAGTTTTCTGACAGTTTTCCGACTAGTACTGCAAAAGGGACAGGACTGTGAAAGTGAGGGGAGGCTCCATGGTCAGTGCGCCAAAAATTGTGATTACTATTCAATACAATACAATCAGGGACTCCGTACATTATTTATCACTATGATACTTGGAGTCCCACCCACAACACTGTGGTCGCCTCGTGAAATGGCCAGCAAAACGGTCCATGATTCTTGCCTCACTTTCACAGTCCTTTGCCTGTTTCTTTCGTTATAAATACTAGCCTGGCAACTAGTGGGAATTCACATGTGGTTACCTGCACAAGGGCCCAATTTGTGTACAGGCATTCACCAGTTTAATTTTATTTTTACATTTTCAAGAGGAAGGAAAGTTGGACCACAGTAATGGGGACATATAAATAGGGGGCATAATAGTTGATGAGTCTACAGGGGAACATTCTAAAATATGAATCAACAAGTATGAAGACAGATCAAATTAAAATTATACAAGAAGTATTATACAGTATGGTGGACAGGAAGGGGCATTATAAATTGTGGGTAGACCACAGAAAGGGGGGGCATCATACAGTGTGAAGGGTCACATGAAGGAAGCATCTACTATGGAGGGGCAACTAAATAGGAAATTATACAGTGTATGGGGCCCACTAAGGAGAGGGTATTATGCTGTGTGGGCACACTTCAGTGGGAGGGCTAAGAACAAAAAAAGTTCAGTTGTCTCCTTTTTCTGCCATTCTAAAAGTTTCATGGCATGGTTAAGCAGGGACGGATTAAGACTGCAATGGGCTATGGGCTGTATGAATATTATTACAAGTCTGGAATTAGAATTCAAGAGAATGGAGGATGTGTATCATCTGCCTGCTTTCAATATGTGCTTTTAGGACCTCTGTAGGACCTTCAAAGGTCCTGAAATGGCTCTTGTATACACGTGTGTTGAGAGCAGGAGCAGACGTACAAGGATTTCATGGGTGAAGGTCGTTCCCAGTATAAAATTTGGTGGGTGATTTGGATGGCCGTGGGCCCCCTATAAGGTATGGGACCTGGGCTACGGTCCAATCTGCCTACATTATAATCCTCTATAAGAATCATTAAAGGAAATCTACCACTCACAAAAAGTAAAAAAAACCTACACATACTCACCTGTCCTCCTCTTCATCCCGATCAACTGAAAAAAAGACTTAAAAAAAGGAGCCCATGGATGCGGCAAATTATTCATGTCCGCTGTGTGACATCCCAGCATGTGAGAGGAATGAGGCATGAATATTTAGCAGCCCAGAACGCAGGACATTCACCCATTCAGTTCTTGTCTTTCACCTATTAATTAAGAGAAATGCACCTGAAATACAATTTTAACCCCTTAACGACCTGGCCCTTTTTTGTTTTTTCATTTCCATTTTTCCCTCCCCACCTTCAAAAATCTATAATTTTTTCATTTTTCCATGTAAAGAGCTGTGTGATGGCTGGTTTTCTACGTAACAAATTGCACTTCCTAGTGATGGTATTTAATATTCCATGCCATGCACTGGTATGCTGGAAAAAAATTCCAAATGCAGTGAAATTGGTGAAAATCACATTTGCAACGTTTTCTTGTTGGCTTGGACTTTACGGATTTCACTGTGTGACCCAAATGACATGTCCACTTCATTCTTTGGGTTGGTATGTTAATGGAGATTCCAAATTTGTATAGGTTTTAATAATGTTTTCATTAATTTACAAAAATTAAAACCTCCTGATTCTTGATTTTGCCATCTTCTGGCGCTGATAACATTTTTTAAAAAAATATATTTTTCAAAATGGCAAAAAAGTGCTATTTTTTTTTACTTTGGGCACTATTTTCTGCAGCTGGGTTAAACGCAGTGAAAAACTATTATTAAATTTTGATAGATTGGGCATTTTAGGACACGGCGATACCTCATGTGTTTATTTTTACAGTTTTTTTACATTTATATCAATTCTAGGGAAAGGGGGGTGAATTTTTAAGTTTTTTTATTATAATTTTTTTAAAACTTTTTTTATTTATACTTTCACTATTTTTCAGACTCCCTAGGGTACTCTAACCCTAGGTTGTCTGATCAATGCTACCGTATATTGCCATACTAAAGTATGACAGTATATGCCGACACACCATATACCGTATGACTAGGACAGAAGAAAAAACTGTGTCATAAAGGCTAAACAATAAATACAAATTAGTTTATTGAGGTTCTACAAAACCCTACACAAACAATAGAATATAAAAACTGTTAAAATTGCTCAAAAAGTACCCACAAAAACACATCTTGTTCCATCCAGATAAATGAAACAGCACAACACCTCCTGTTAAATGGCTTACACTACATCAAAGTAAAGGGAAGAATTAATGCCAATATACAACGGATTAAGATCAAGCCACTGTAAGATATGGTACACGCTACCTAGGAAATACACAAAAAAAAAATCTACATCTAAGAGTAAATGATGAGACATAATATGTAAGCAAATCAAATCCCTGGTATACATTACAGGTCACATAGTGGCGAGTGTACATCCATGTATCACAGCATCCAATGGGTGTCAAGGTGACTGATCGCCGCTCCCCGATGATGTCATGGGGAGAGACGATTGTCACCAAGGTGGCGGAGCCCTTTGTTGGCGGGACAACATTGTTTTTTTTAAATGTAAAGAGAAGCGTCTGGTTGAAAAATGTCTTTTATCTGGCAGGGTGATTGTTCATGGACAGGTAGAGATCACATGACCCTCCATCTGCGGCCATTTTATGTACAGGAATCTGATGGTCCCAACCCCATTTATAAGGCAAGAAATC
Organism: Engystomops pustulosus; assembly: GCA_019512145.1. Lineage (NCBI taxonomy): Eukaryota > Metazoa > Chordata > Amphibia > Anura > Leptodactylidae > Engystomops > Engystomops pustulosus. The sequence goes on along the minus strand of CM033643.1, from coordinate 28,107,718 downwards.
CCACTTATTAAATCTGACAGGGCACCTGTGATGTGAAAACCTTTTTCAGGTGACTACCTCTTGAAGCTCATTAAGAGAAGCCAAGAGTATGCAGAGCAGTAATCACAGCAAAAGGAACCTAGAATATAAGACATATTTTCCGTTGTTTCACACTTTTTTGTTAAGTATATAATTCCACATGTGTTCATTCATAGTTTGGATGCCTTCAATGTGAATCAACATTTTTTATAGTCATAAAAATACAGAAAACTCCTTGAGAAGGTGTGTCCAAACTTTTGGTTTATACTGTATATACAAATAATACTAGAGAAAACCTTTTTTAAAAAATAATCATAATAATAAAATTTAAAAAAATGTAAAAGTTCTTTGTATGGAAGATGGCAAAGATTGCTTTAAGCGTCAAGTTCTTTGCCTTTAGGCTCGTTGACATAGAAGAACAGCTCTGAGCACATTCCAGTCAGCATTACACAGACTGGGAAATTCCACCTTTTTGTTCATCTAATAAATGCCTTCCGGGGCTGAGTCGGACCGTGCACCAGATTCATCATGCAAAGTCCTCCGCATGCCCTATATTACAGGTGCACCACAAAAAAGTACAGGGAGCAACAGATTACTGATTTCTGGCACCCGTTCTTCATGAATCTGGAGCACCCTCCACTATACACAGGCATTCAGTGATTCTTATGCTCACCCCTATTTTAGTAAATTGATGGAGTGGTAAGTTGAGCATGGGTCCTGTCACCATACTCTGGGATTGTTGGAAATAGCCGAGCACAGAACAGCTATAACTGACGCTCTCTTAGACAGTGAATGGGAGAACCTGAGATAGGCGAGATAGGCGAGTGCAGTACTAAGGAACTCCATCAGGAATAATGAGACCCTAGTTCTCATGGTCAGTGAGGTCCCGGCAGTCAGTCCCCACCAATCAGATTGATATCCACTATTCTGTGGATAGAAGATACAAATCAAACTTGGTTAAACCCTTTAAGACTGTCTAGTGTCTTCCTTTTAGACAGTACAGGCGATCCCCTACTTAAGGACACTCGACTTACAGACGACCCATAGTTAAAGACGGACCCATCTGACCACTGTGACCTCTGGTGAAGCTCTCTGGATGTTACTATAGTCCCAGGCTGCAATGATCAGCTGTAAGGTGTCTGTAATGAAGCTTTATTGATAATCCGAGGTCTCAGGGCAGCAAAACATTTTGAAACTACAATTGTAACTGGGGCAAAAAAAAAAAATTTGTCTGGATCTACAATTATAAAATATACAGTTCCCACTTACATACAAATTCAACTTAAGAACAAACCTATGGAACCTATCTTGTACGTAACCCGGGGACTGCCTGTACTTGTTAATCTTCTCCAATTATATATATTATATACCGTAGTTTTTTTTGCTCATCCCTATGTAGGGTGCCCACATCTTTTTCTAAGGTTGTTTTTTTTTTTACTTAAGGTTAGTACAATGTAGGAGATTAGCAGCAGAATACACTATTATACCCTTAGGCATTCCTCAAAGTATTACATAGACTGGGAAATTCCACTTTTAGCTCTAAATATTTTAAGTCACTGACATTTATCTCTCCTCTATCGTGCAGCTATTGTTTAAAGGTGACTGTTATTTGTACATTTATCATTAGATGGTAACTTACTGCTAAACATGTGTAGAATACATTTGGAAGTACAGGCGGTCCCCTACTTAAGAACACCCGACTTACAGACAACCCCTAGTTACAAACGGACCTCTGGTAATTGGTAATTTACTTTACTGTAGCCCTAGACTACAATAAACAGCTATAGCAGTTATCACAGGAGTCTGCAATGAAGATTTATTGTTAATCCTGGTTCTTATGACAACCCTTCTCCCTTAGTTCAATCCCTAAATAATTTATTGTTTTTACACCTTTAAACCCATATCTTCTTGTTATTTCTTCATAAATATCCATTGAACCATTAGTCATATAGTACTGGCATTTTTCTCATTTAAACTATTGAGAACTGATCTATAATCATTTTAATATGCCGCAGGGACATTAATGGTTCCGAACATGCTAACATAATATCATCAGCATGTATAGATAATATGGTTGCTTTATCTTTACCATCAACTTCCTTCACAAAAGGACAAGATCTTAGAGCAATAGCCAAAGTCTCTATGACTAGATTAAAGATTAGTGGGGATATGGGGCACCCCTGCCTTGTCCCATTATTTAGATTACGGTACATTTTTTAGAGCTTGATCTGTTATATATAACTCTAGCACTAGGAGACGAGTAAAGTGACATTATAGATGACAAAAAGGGACCTTTGAACCCATAGCCCCTAAGAACTTCAAACATAAAGCCCCGTTCTATCCGATCGAAGGCTTTAAACAGCATCCAAAGATAAAAATATGGGCACCCTTCTGTATGGAAAGTTCTATTAAATTTATTACCTTCCGTACTGTATCAGTGATTCGGACATTCAAAAGGTGTATTCAGTTCACATTTTTGTTCTTCTGTTAGTCTGGGTAATTTAATTCTATTCAGAGAATCAGAAGAACCAAATTTCTTATTTTCTCTTTCTTCTCCGGACACTTCTCTCAGATTATATAATTCTGTATAATAGTCTGCAAAAATGTTAGCAATTTCTTCTGTTGAAAAGACAGCTTCCCCTTCCTTATTTTTAATACCATACCTGAAGTTCTGCGCTTTTTACCTATTAATAAAGTTACTTAATATTGAACCTGCTCTATCTCCCACTTCATAGTGCTTAGCTTGTGTTTTCTTAAGATTATCAGCATATTCATCTAATAATAAGTTTTTTATCCTATCCTGTATACCATCAATTTCATCCATTAATTTTTGTGATGTTGATATCTTAAGTTCCCTTTCAAGTTTTGTCAAATCATAACGATGTGTAAGATAGAAAAATGTGCAAAAAAAGCACATAGAAAAAGAGAGATCATGAGTAATGAGATGGATAAAAGACACAATGACACACTCAGCCCTGCTATCTCACCTATAACACACACAGTGAACTGT
>CM033643.1:28027499-28103978 GCA_019512145.1 Engystomops pustulosus | reverse complement strand
TTGGGCAGTTCCTTAAACCTCATGATTCTCATGTGCTCTGACATGCACTGTGAGCTGTTACGTCTAATATAGACATCTGTGTGCCTTTCCTACTCAAGTCCAATCAATTTATTTAAACACCGCTGGACTCCAATGAAAGTAGAACCATATCAAGAAGGAACAGAAGGAAATGGAGAGCATGAGAGTTAAATATGAGTGTCACAGCAAATGGTCTGAATACTTATGATACTTGTGATATTTCAGTGTTTTTGTTTAATAAATAAGCAAAAATATCAACATTTCTTTTTATCTGTTAAGATGGGGTGCAGAGTGCAAATTAATGAGCAAACAAAAGAACAAAAGAACTTTTTTTGATCTTATCAATTGGCTGCAATTAAACAAAGAGTGAAAAATGTAGATGTGACTGAATACTTTCTTTACCAACTTTATCTGACAAAACCCAAAAGGGCTTTTTTGTTATAAGTGGCCAGGTCTCAAATAGTATGTTTTCAAAGGAATCTGATTGTTATGGATCTAGTGACTGAGGTACTTTATAGCCTCTGAATAGCACTGAAAGGGATTGTGATTAGAGATGATTAGGTTCCACCACATGACCCAGGCATTTTGCCAGATTGACAGCCGAACAGCCAATCCAGTAAATTGACTCCCCCTGGTAACTAGCCATGGCTATGATTCCCCAAAACCGAACTCTAAACCCCAATCCCATCATCGGGTCCACTCATCTCTAGTTGTGATCTTTAACATGCCTAGGTTCATCAAGTGGCAATGAAATGGTAAGGGCCTCTCATATGCAATATTTTATTTTAAAATGACTCAGATGACGCTAACATTACCCTAGCTTGGGACATGATAAATAGCAGGTCATCTGTGTTTAAAGAGGCTTTTCATCTCTAGTTGTGATCTTTAACATGCCTAGGTTCATCAAGTGGCAATGAAATGGTAAGGGCCTCTCATATGCAATATTTTATTTTAAAATGACTCAGATGACGCTAACATTACCCTAGCTTGGGACATGATAAATAGCAGGTCATCTGTGTTTAAAGAGGCTTTTCATTAGATAAGTAAAAAAACTGAAATAAAAAAAATTGCTCCAGAGTCTTTAAAACAACTTACAATTGATTATTATAGCGGAGTAGGGGGACATTATACTTTAAGTGACTGTGTTTCTTTAGGGGTGCAGTGTGGAACTGTGATAATTGGGGTGGAAAAAATCAGCAATGATAAGACACAGCTGGGAGAAGTTTTCATAAGGTACTGTACCTAAAGGAGCCCATTCAACACCTATCACAACAGTATTGACTGCGAAGACAAGTTACCCGTCTCCCAACTGATAGCTTTTTATACATTTAGCTGAGGGAGACTTCCATTGTTTCTATCCTGCTGCCTTCTTTGTGGGTAGTTTGGCTTTCCTTGACTGCCGGGACACGTACAAAAAATGGTATCACCACACACCTTTCCAGGGCTGCGGACAAACACTAGCTACAGTTCTGCATTGTCAGATTGTTCCATAGATGGTTTATCTAAATGCATTTTCAATGTACGGTACACATTTTTATTATTTTTTATCACTAACATCACATGATTAAAATCTTTTATCATTTAGTATACGATAATGGATACATGAATCTATTCCATGCTATAGACTCATGCTCAATCATGTTGACCAAGTAAGGTGCCGCATTTATGTCTTTTGCAGTGACAATTCCTCTTTCTGGACTAAATTTGGGTCTTGTGGTTTTGTCAGGCTAATTCCTCTTTCTGGACTAAATTTGGGTCTTGTGGTTTTGTCAGGCTGTATATATACATGAAGGAGCAGTAGGAAGTTACAATCCTGATTTATGGGAAGCAGATTTCTGGTACATTACACATCATAGCCGGGCAATATTACAGCTCATTAAAGGTGAGTTTGATACTTTGATATTTTGTATTATTTATAAGTGGTATATATGGCAATGGAGCCAGTTAGCTTTGCAATTTACAGTCCTGTTGTATAGTTTCCAAGATCTTCTTCCATTAAAACAGACAAGGGATAAAAAGGACAAATCTTATGTGTCTCATTAAGATGAATGGAGGGGCATCTCTCTGTATGGACAGGAGTAGGAATCATAGTCTTCCATTATTTTGTCAAATTAGATAGATGCTGCCACATCTTTCATCTTTACTTGTGACTGTATGAAGATGTTGAGATCCCCCATACAGTTCTTCCCTACCCTTAAATTGTTAAAGCAGTTTTAACTCAATTGATTCCATTATATATATAATATATATTTATAATAATAATATATAATTTAAATAAATTATTATCATTATGATTACCGGTCTGTATACAGTATCTATTTATTGTATCTATTCTTTCAGGGCAATGTGTGTGGGAAAGTGTACCCGCTGTACTGGACTCTCCCTGATGTCGCTGGCTGTACTTTCTATTACTGCAAACATTTTTCTCCTTTTCCCCAATCTTGATGGGTCGTACTTTAGAAGACAACAGATCAGCCGCTACGCCAGATATCTGTCAGGGGTTTGGGCAGGAGGATTCATGGTAAGTTTGTTGGCAGGTATATATCTCAGGATATAATAAAGCGCTGTCATATTTTTTCTTGATCCTGTTGGGTTAGTCACAAATACTGAGACAACATCTGTCACTCCTGATGGTAATAGTAGATTGTCAGGAATAGGCCGCACTTCAGATACTATGGGAAATTTTGATTAAAGGGTTTTATACCCTCCCATACTGATGCTCGGTTTGAACTGCAGGAGATTGTCTTGACCATGTCTACATGCCTAAATGCACTGAGTTGCCGCCATGTGATTGGCTGATTAGAAATTAAGTGTTAACGAGCAGTTGGACAGGTGTACCTACAGAAGTAAAGTGGCCGGTGAGTGTATTGATTGATTGACTTACCTTGACCATTAATAGTGCATTATATGTTAACTTTTATGGTAAAGGGATTTTCATATCTCAGACATGTGTGGTATATGCACAGGACCCACCTCTGGGACTCATTTATATCGAGAACCTGGGTTGCTTATGATGGATGTTTCTTCTTGTATTATTTGCAAATAACTGTCTCCAAGTCTTTAGATTTCAGTATAGTTTTTAATGACCTTTCTAATATACAAGTATATTTTAATTGTACTGTATCTTTTGAAAGGGAACCTACCATGAGGAATCTACTATCAGAAGTGGATCTGATGGCAGATTCCTCCTACTGTCTCTGCCCTAATCTGTAATTTACTCAACCTGCAACCTAACTTGGTAAAAAACTTTATTTATGTAAATGGACTGCTACTGGGGTGTGTCCTAGCCTGGCCAGGCACTGGGAGCTAAGGCTACTACACGCCTTAGTAGCCTCTGATAATTTACTAAAATAAAGTTTTTCAACAAGTTAGGTTAAGTTCCAGGATTAATAAACTACAGATCAGGGCAGAGGCAGGGAAGAGGAATCTACCATCACATCTACTTCTACTGGTACATTCCTCATGGTAGGTTTCCTTTAATGACCACCTTTGTCTACTTTCATTTAGGATCTGTTCAGTGTTTCTTAAATATGAATGTTTAAACAAACCTTAAAAGGGGTTGCCCACATTCAGCAAAAAATTGTAAATTGTTTGTGTAATACAAAGTTATACAAATTTCCAATATACTTTCTGTAACGATTTCTCACTGTTTTCTAGATCTCTGCTTGCTGTAATTCAAAATGAAACTTCACTGAATCAGTCCCTGGTCATGTGATGTCACACAGGTGCACGGCTCGTTATATCCCTGATCATGTGATGTCACACAGGTGCATGGCTTGGTATAACCCTGGTCATGTGATGTCACACAGGTGCACAGCTCAATAAATTTTTTGTCACGTGATGTCATACAGGAGCACGGCTCTTTATATCACAGAAAGTAATCACAGAAGTGTGTTATTCCGAGCAGTGCAACTGTGTGACATCACATGACTACCGACTAAATCTTTTCACAGGAAGTAAACAGTGAAGCTTCCTTTAAAAGCAAGCAGAGATCTGGGAAATTGTATAACTTTTCATTACATAAACAATATCAATTATTTTTTGAAAGTGTACAACCCCTTTAAATAAATTATTATCATTATGATTACTGGTCTGTATACAGTATTTATTTATTGTATCTATTCTTTTAGGGCAATGTGTGTGGGAAAGTGTACCCGCTGTACTGGACTCTCCCTGATGTCGCTGGCTGTACTTTCTATCACTGCAAACACTTTTCTCCTTTTCCCCAATCTTGATGGGTCGTACTTTAGAAGACAACAGATCAGCCGCTACGCCAGATATCTGTCAGGGGTTTGGGCAGGAGGATTTATGGTAAGTTTGTTGGCAGGTATATATCTCAGGAGCTATATCATATTTTTTCTAGATCCTGTTGGGTTAGTGTTAGGGTTGGGTAACACAGAAGACAGGGGATAGTGTGCCCTGAGCTTGCCCCAACCTCTGTCCCTTCCTATAGCCCCCCCCCACGCTAAACCGTGGGGCGACTACTTGAAGACTCGAAATACACTGGATAAGTGTGGGAAGGGAAACACAAACAGACTGACAAACATAAAACACAAAAGAATGGTAAACTAGCCAGAGTCACAAAAAGAGGGTACGTCAAGAACAAAGTCAGAAGGCATCTACCTCCACAACAAACGGTAGAGAGAGGTCAGTTTGAACCAAAACTGGGGCTGACGAGAATGCCGCTTTTAAAGTTTCAAACGCAGAGCAAGCGGCAGGGGACCAATTGTTCGGATCAGCACCCTTACGGGTTAGATCCGTGAGGGGTTTGGCGATCACGGAAAAGTTCTTAATAAAGTTCCGATAATAGTTAGCGAAACCTAAAAAACGTTGTAGGACCTTAAGATTGGTAGGCCGAACCCAGTCCGTGAGCACCTGAACCTTACTCGGATCCATCTGTACATCAGAGGTAGTAACAACATAACCTAAGAAGGAAACCTTCTGGACGCATAAAACACACTTTTCCAGCTTAGCGAAGAGGTGGTTTTTGCGCAACCTGGTAAGTACTTGGCGGAGATATTGCTAGTGAGAAACCATATCAGGAGAGAAAATCAAAATATCGTCTAGATGCACCACCATAAACACACCGATGTAATCATGAAAGATGGAGTTCATAAACCCTTGAAAAACCGCTGGGGCATTACTCAAACCAAAGGGCATAACCAGGTATTCAAAGTGTCCCAAAGGTGTATTAAATGCGGTCTTCCACTCATCCCCTTCCCGGATCCGAATCAGGTTATAAGGCCCTCTGAGATCTAATTTAGAGAAAACTTGGGCCCCAGAAACCTGATTTAAGAGATCCGGGATCAAGGGGAGAGGACCCGAGTTTTTTACCGCTATCTTATTTAATTCTCGATAATCAATGCACGGCCGTAAACCACCATCTTTCTTCTCAACAAAAAAGAACCCGGCCCCAGTGGGCGACTCAGAGGGACGGATATGTCCGATTGCCAAACTCTCATCAATATAACTCTTCAGTGACTCCCGTTCTGGTACTGACAGGTTGTATATACGACCCTTTGGCAATCTAGCATCAGGAAGAAGGTCAATTTTACAATCAAACTCCCTGTGAGGAGGAAGGACTTGGGACAAGGGTTTTGAAAACACATCTGAGTAGTCAGAGAGAAAACCTGGAAGACTCTGATCTTCCGCCACCACTGTACATAATGAAACTCTGGTCAGGTGATCCTTACAGTGAGGACCCCAATGAACCAGCTCCAGAGTTTCCCAATTAATTACCGGATTATGGATCCGGAGCCAGGGTAGACCAAGAATGACATTTTCAGACAAATTTTCCATAACTAGGAAAGAACACCATTCTTCATGCATAGCTCCTACCATAAGCTTTATCTGCGGGGTTGGGAATTTAATCAACCCTGCCTGTAGAGGGGTCAAATCCGCACTCGACATCTGGATAGGAGTGGACAATCGAATCAATGACATGCAAAACTGAGAGACAAAATTATAATCTATAAAATTAGTTGCAGCGCCTGAATCCAAGAAGGCGCGACCAGTACAGGAAACAGATTGAAACTTAACCGTACAAGTACCTGAGTACCTGAGCTCCTAAGCAGTCCCCTCGATTACTGCTTAGGAGCGGAAGTTTTTCCTGCTGCTGCCTCTTGGAACAGGTGTGTATCTGATGATCAGGACTTCCACAGCAGAAACAAAGATGGCGTCTTATCCGATGTTGCTTCCGCTGTGCAGGAGAGATGCTATCCAGCTCCATGGATTCCCATTCTGGATTACCTGGAGACAGACTGGCCGCTGGCTGACAGTCAGAGGACACCTGAGGTGATCGCCTGGATCTTAGGCGACGATCAACTCGGATGACCAGAGTCATAGCGTCATCTAATGTCTGAGACTCGGCATAAGCTAAGACTAAGTCCTGTACTCGGTCTGACAGTCCGGATCTGTTAGGGTTGGGTAACACAGAAGACAGGGGATAGTGTGCCCTGAGCTTGCCCCAACCTCTGTCCCTTCCTATAGCCCCCCACGGTAACCCGTGGGGCGACTACTTGAAGACTCGAAATACACTGGATAAGTGTGGGAAATGAAACACAAACTAGCCAGAGTCACAATGAGAGGGTACGTCAAGAGCAAAATCAGTAAGCAAAGAGTCAATGTCAAAATCTAGCCGAGGTCACAACAATTCTGATACAGATACAGAGCAATACAACCTAATGCAGCGAGCGAGTGATGAAGGGTTTTCAAACACTGGCACAGGTGACTAGTGAAGCTGCAATTTATGCAGCCAGAACTCCACCTCCAGAACCTGATAGGAGCTGGACAGCTTCTGGGAATTAACCCCTCATGGTGCAGAACAACCAGGCATCATGCAGAGGTACCACAAGTCCCAGCAGTTCCGAACACAACTCCTAGACAGCACGAGATCTTAGCAGCCGCTGCCTGGGACGAGAGGTGGAGTTTGCGCGGATACGCACCGGGGGTCGGAGAACGCTGCTGGCACCAGCAGAAGAACCAGACGTCCCAGCATTCTCCCTAGCAAACCTGACAGTTAATCACAAATACTGAGATAACATCCATCACTCCTAGTGGTAATAGTAGATCTGATTGATGGTGTCCAACCCCTGACGATTTGCAGAACAGGGGACTGTGGGTCCCCCTGAGATACACTATAATGATTAGGACTTAAGGGATTTTGGATCCTATACACCAATGACTTCTATGGCACTTGTGGGATGGCTTACAGAGCTGCTCCGGAAGTCCTATATACTATAGGGCAACTCATAGGGACTTCTGCATTCTGTCACTTGCTGGGGATTGGAGTGCTGGAACCCCTGGCATTTGGATATTTACACTAAAAATTTATGCTAAAGATTTGTCAGTATGATTGCTTCTTTTTCTGCAGACATTACATAGGTTCCTTTACTTCTGATCTCTGCCATTTAGGCTGGGGAACAACTAAGAGACTTACAGTACATTTACCATTATCTTCTAGCCATGGTTAATGGAAGAAGAGAGGACCCAAAATTCTATGAAGTGCCCCATAGCAAATGAACTCTACATACACCCTATTCACCTCCATAAAACTAATGTGACAATTGTCCTAACTTCTGTCCTGCAAATCAAATAGAAACCCCCCGTGATGAGACTGGTATGCCCCATACTGTGGACAGCGGATAGGTCCTTTAATAATCTTCATGTCCTACTATAGACACTCCTGAAGAAGCTCCTGCTGCAGCCAGTTGTATTAAATACACTGGTCTGTAAGGAAGAAATGATTGATATCCAGAGAAAAACTTCCTTTGAGAAGAAATCTGTATTTTAACTGGAGAATGAGTCAAAATAGAATAAAAGGCAATGAGATGATTCATGGAGGAAATGGACTCTGCTCATATTTACTTTGTGGTTTTGACTTTAAAGCAAAAACCACAACAAACTTCTAAATATATGAACACAGAGGTCTGAAAAATCCCATTACATGATCTTCACTGACCTACATTGTTATATTTAAAAACATAGTTTATTTTTTACAGTTTGACCCCATGTCATGTGTCATTTCTAGGTCCTTGTGGCCAGCATACAGATCACAGTCGCTGGATTTAAAGTGAACAGACTGTCTTGCTGTGGACCTCGCTGTGATGTAAGTGGTGGGGAGAATTTTACCCACAACTTTCTCAAAGTCTACTTTGTGTTGTGGATGTAGAGATTATGTACAGTGTATGTAGGTATTCTCCTCCTGAAAGCACAGTAGTACCCGTAGAAGGGGCGTAACTACATTGGTAGCAGCCATAGCAGCTGCCATGGGGCCCACAGTGTCAGGGGGCCCCCTCATCTTGGGTATTGTGTGTCTATATGCTGTATGTCTGTATATGCTGATGTGTAAATGCTATATGTGTGGTGTGTATATACTGTATGGGGCATATTTATCAGGGCATCTGCTTATTGCTAGCATTTGCGATTATTTAGCCCAATCTGCCACCTTCACGTTAGTGTCCCGCTCTCTGCAGTTTTCACATGTATTGCACTGTGGCGGGAGCTATCATATGCCGGTGCACGAGGCGTATGATAAATATTCCCCTATGTGTGTATATGCTGTATGTGTGTATAAGCTGATGTGTATATGCTGTACGTGTGTATAAGTTGGTGTGTATATGGTAGTATTGTATAGTATATATTATGTATATATGTTGTGTATATACTATGTGTATATTTATGCTGCATCTGTGCCTATGGTGTGTATATGCCATATGTATATAAGTATACCAATGTGTGTGATTGTAACCTACATGTGTGGCTGTACAAATATATATTTTTTTTAAAGGAAGAAGGGGGCCCCATTCAGGGGGCCTCTGGCCATACCCCAGAGGTGACAAGTAAAAACTCAATTTACTGTCAAATTTAACTTTGTGCTGGATTATTATTGACTGGGCCGATAAAAGAATGGCAGTAACAATGAAGAGACAGTAACTGTCAGGTGTAGTGTGCCTCCATGTGAGAAACCAATTGTTCCTGTTTATAGCTATAGTTATCTGTAACCATCTAATAGTGGACCTTGCACCATTGTCCATGTATAATAACATGTTTTTCTTCCTTTAGATGTTTATCTCTGGGATTTCTTCCTTTGTGGCGTTGCTTGGAGCTGGAATCTCTCTCTCAGTATCTGTTGCTGGATTATTCAGTGGTCCCTACTGTTTGATCCAGGAGGACGAGGAAACAGTAGCCCAGAAATGGGGCTACCTTAAACGTAATTTGTTCAACAATGGGTAAGTTGTTACTGTAATGTGGTGCTAGGAGGTTCTGGACCGATGAGTTACAGAAATATCTACTCCTTACTTATACAATGGCTTGTAGAAATAACATGATGGGGCACATTTACTAAGGTCATTGCACCAGTTTTCTGTCACACTGGCTCTATCACCCTTAATTTTAACTCTATAATACCTCCAAGATAGGAATCCTATCTTACTGATCACACCAGGATTGTGTTTCTATGTGCTACAAAACTGTAGATACAGACATGAAAATGTAAGCTGCATATAAAGATTCAGTTCCTGTCTATTTCTGTCACCGGCTGTATCTCTCTAGGAACCTAAATACCCAGAATATGGGCATTCTGCTTCACAGAGTCAATGGGGGATATTTATCAGGACCTCTGCGCACCGCCACTGGCGCAGAGGCCCTGAAATAATCGCAAATGCTAGCTTATTGCTAGCTTTTGCGATTATTTGCCCCGATCTGCCGCCTTCACGCCAGTGGGGTGTGAAGGGGGGGGCGCGGCCGGCCGAGCGGAGGGCGCGGTGGGACGGGAATGGGCCGGCGTGGGGTGTTACTGTCCCCGCACCAACGCACTCGCTGCATGTATGAAAAGTCGCCGGCTGCGTTTTTTTCTACGCCAGGCCCTGCACGAGCGCCAGCGTATGATAAATATCCCCCATTCTGTCTGGGAAGTCATTCAATGGAATCTCATTTTTCAAGATATATTCTGATTAAAAAAAACATTCTGTGGCAAAATGTCTACAACTTTATACAATCATTTGTATTATATAACACTGCAAATATGACTTCAAACTGCTATATACAATATATGTGGCGGAACAATCAGCAAACATTCCTTTCTTTCCTCTCCTGTAGCTCAACGGCCACGATTCCTGAAGTATCTTCCTCAGGTGGGACCTGTATCGAACCTCCAAACATTGAGATGTGGCATTCCAGTTTCTTCATTCTTCTGTCTGTGATCAATATTTTACAGATTGGATTGTGTCTATCCCAGACTGTTAATGCAATTTTTGGAGTTTTGTGTGGACATTGTGACCAGAAAAAAGTAGGTGTGCTACAATATTTCTTTGCATAATTTTTAAAGCGTTTTTATGTAAAAACAAGGGCAGTAGAAGCTAAAAGTGGCTACTGTCAGAAAAGGCGCACATCAGTATGTCAGTGTGCTTGGTTTACAATCCTTCATCCTGGTGGTAGATGTCCTTTAATTATGTCTTTGTATATGGAAAGTATGAAATTTTATGAAAAGTATCTTTCTCTCCGGTGCGGTCAAGTGTTCTCATGGTGATGCACATGAAAATAATATAAAGTCTGTCTGTTCTCTCCAAGAGTCCCCATCTAAGGCACTAGGCTTCTCATATGATGAGGCTACGTGGTCTGTACCACTCAAGCTCCCAATAAGGGGAGGACAAAAACTTCTATAACAATTACTGCTGATGATCAGACAGGCTCCTGTTACGTAAAGGATTTCAGGGCAGTTTCCCTGACTTTAAACTTATATTTATTGATGACCTATCAGTTTTCGGGTCCAGAGGGTACTGCCGCACCCAGACCAAAAGTCTCCTTGTACTCATCGTTAACTATTTGAATGGGTCTACTCATCCACCGGTAACACCAGTGCTGGCATTGATCTTGGGTGTTATCCCTTACATGCTGTGGGCAAAGCCATCTTATGTGCCGTCGTATTGGCTGGGATTGTTGCTCCCTGTGACTTCGCTTTGCCTGTGGCATGTAATGGATAACACCAAACAGGGGGTGGATTATAGGGATCCACGGGACCCAGGGGTGCCAGCCCCGTGTGTGCTGCATTACCAGTGGGGCTGTTAACTCAACCCGTGCTTCTGACTAAACCCGCAATATTCAATACAAACCGTACATTGCAGTTTTGGTCTGTTTATCGCTACTTATGATCTCTTTAAATTTTTTAGGAGAAAATAGTATAAAAATTATGCAATGTTCTTCCAGCAGGATGATGAAGTACTATGTTTCACTTTCCACGTAATGCTGGGTTCTGGTTACAACATAACTTTTATTGTGTGTCCTTTATAAACTGATTAATAGTGCAGAGACATCATGGGATTGATGATTAAGGACAGAGAAAAAGTAATTTTAAAGGAAACCTACCATTTTAATTGATGCATTATGAAGCAAACATACCTTGAGACTGCTGTAGCTACACTCATGCAGGATCATATCTTGGTTCATCCCTGAGCTGAGTGGTTTTGATGAAAAACAATTATAACATTCAGGACCTTGGGAAAGCTGGATCAGCATGGCTGTCTCAAATAAACACATTTACACAAGGGAGCTTGGAATTACAAATGGGGGTTAGTCAAGCATAACTAATCAACCTGAGCTGGATCACTCATACACAGCAGCCGGGGGATGGTGCAGTAATTGATTATTCTGTCTGGCAGGGAAAAAAGTGATTGCGTCATCTGCTCCTGCTGAGAAAAACTCACAGACTAGGAGAAGCGCGGAACCAAGCGCTGAAGCAGCCATAGAAGGGGCAGAGCTTCATCATCATAATGTTTTATCTGTTTTACAAGCAAAACCACTCAGCTCAGGGATTAACCATGACATGATCCTGCATCAGTGTAGCTACAGTCTCAAGGTATGTTTGCTTCATAAAGCATCAAATCAAACGGTAGATTTCCTTTAAATCAGAATGGTATCTGATCAGAGTCTACTCTGCAGGAAAATAGCCCTCATGTCTTGTCTTGTGTGTATATTATATATGTGAGGGATACATTTATGGAACAAAATGATGCTTTTAACAATTTTTAAGAACTCTTAGCAATCCAGAATAATATTAACCATATGACTAATGTCTTCAGTCTGGGGCACAGGGATATACTCTTTATGATGTGTGTTTATCAGAAGGAGCACAGTAACCATGATGTAACGTATAGATAGTACTTTCTTTAATGCCAATAGGCGGTATTTAGTTCAAAACATTGAGAAACACTAAAATAGCACATATTATAACATGTAAAACTTTACCTTTATGATTGTTATGGATAATCTTTTAAGATGTTGAACAAATTCCTTTTGTACCATCGTGTCTCAGAGATGTCTGGAGGTGACGGGCAGGGTAAGGGGGTAAGTTCTGGATGACCTCATATAGTGTAAACATGCTGAATGATATCATAAAGACAGGCAAAGACAACTAATGGTCCGGCCTCTATCGCTCAAGTTCTTCGGACCCTAAGTCTATATATGCCAAGTCTGAGTAGGCACTTGGTCCTTCATAAATGACCAAGGGCTGGTCCAGCTATCAGCGTCTTTAGGGTATGGGCTGAGGTAACCCCCAATTTACACGTCGATGAGGGGCTGGTTGGGTGACAGTACAAGACCCAAGTAGGCAACTGGAGTTGATAGTCAGTCCTTAAAATACTGTTTTGCTCTTGTGTTGATTTGGAAGAAGATTGTGGTTTATTATGCTTATTGTTTTTGTAACTTGTCTTTCCTTTTGAGTGTTTGTGATCCATTATTTTACAGAAATTGCTCTGTCTATTGAGTTGATAGTCGTCTAGGCGTCGCTCCAGACTATGATGTAACTGATGTACTCTTCTAGTTGCTATATCTGATATTTTATGTAGAGCAAACCCATTCATTGCCTGCCCCAACACTATATTTTTAGTATTAAGCTTTGAGGAAAACTGTAGAGGGGCAGGAAAGCCAACAACACTCCCATGGCATCCATTAGGTGTCTCCACCAGCTTTTCCACTAGTTGCCCTTGCTGGAAGACAGAACCACTATCATAACTGAGAGCTTGTACTCTGAACCCCAAGGAGCTTCTGGCATTGCAGTATAAGACATTACTCCCATCTTCTTCATCCACGGATACCAGCTGACATTCGACTGTTTGCAGGTTTGGGACTAGGTCTCCAAATGTCCAAGTTTTCCCATGATCAACACTACGGAAGACAAATGCTCTTGGGGTTGTACGGCACAGTTTCCCAAAGCAGTTTCTGCAGTCTATGTGATAGGTGTAAGCAGGCAGAAGAAGGTGACCAGATTTTAATTGAATACCATGTCCTGGTCCCAAGGCAAAGGTAGCCCACTCTGTACAGGAAAGGACAAAAAATGCCATGGGGTTACAAATCAAACCAGTCTTTTTAGATACTTAATAGTTTTTAATAGCCTCTGAATTTATTACAGGAACATACCAGGATTTTTTATTTATTCACACCTAGGTCACATGGTTACCCCCACCTATCAGATATCTTAGATTTCCTTTCAGGAGGTCTTTTCTTAATTTCACCTCTACAACGCACCACTACTGCTTTTTAGAGGTGAACATGCACATTGTAGTCATACCCCCACATTGGTGAACAGCAAGCTCCATCGTTTTAACACTTTATTTTATTTTTATGTAAATGAGGCAGAAGTGCTTTGGGAGTCGTTAACAGAGCCCCTTCTAATAGCAATTCTATTCAGCCTTCTGCCTCCTCAAGTGATGCCCCTAGTAGATGGTATTACCTGGCTCTACAAAGTTCTTGTGCATTAGCACCACAGTCAGGAGGAGCCTGATGATTACTTATGTAAAGATATGGTGCAATGTAAATGTTCATCTGGGAAAGCAGTGTTGGAGCTTTGTAGAGGTGAAAATAAGTAGTAGTTTTCCTTTAACATCCATGGGTGCTATGGTAAAACTATTGAAACATATATTAAACACAATTAATGAAAACAGAATACAAACATAAACATTCATAGAGAGCATTTAATTTCATTTTAGGGGAACTGAGAGTCTACTTAGGCTGTATTCACACTGCCATATGGGGGACATATATGCGACCGACGTATATACGGCCTATAAACATCCCCCATAGATGGCAATGGGCACACGGCGCCCTACGGGAACGTTATGCTGCCGCACAAGTGCGTCACCGTACCGTTCCGTACCCTGTGAAAAGATAGGACATGTCCTGCCTTTTCTCGGCACAGGTGCCGTGTGCCATGCTCCTCTCCCCAGCGCAGCTGATACAGCGGGCAACGGTGGTGTGAATGTAGCCTTACGGTGTGAAATTAATTTGTTTATGTTTATTCATTCACATGGATTTTTAAAAATTTTATTTAATTTTTACCTAAGAAACTAATCACAGCTTACAATACACACAAATCATACATGTCTTTTCCAAAAAACAGTTCTGCTCTGAGCAGATAACATACTGTGAAAATGTACAAGGTTCATTGCTAGAGATGAGCGAACATACTCGTCCGAGCTTGATGCTAGATCGAGCATTAGCGTACTCGTAACTGCTCGTTGCTCGGACGAGTATTTCGCCCGCTCGAGAAAATGGCAGCTCCCGCCGTTTTGCTTTTTGGCGGTAAGTTCTGGATGACCTCATATAGTGTAAACATGCTGAATGATATCTGCTCATAGGGAGATGTTATACCGTTCTCATAAAGACAGGCAAAGACAACTAATGGTCCGGCCTCTATCGCTCCAAGTTCTTCGGACCCTAAGTCTATATATGCCAAGTCTGAGTAGGCACTTGGTCCTTCATAAATGATCCAAGGGCTGGTCCAGCTATCAGCGTCTTTAGGGTATGGGCTGAGGTAAACCCCCAGATTTACACGTCGATGAGGGCTGGTTGGGTGACAGTACAAGACCCAAGTAGGCAACTGGAGTTGATAGTCAGTCCTAAAAATACTGTTTTGCACTTCTGTTGATTTGGAAGAAGATTGTGGTTCATTATGCTTATTGTTTTTGTAACTTGTCTTTCCTTTTGAGTGTTTGTGAACCATTATTTTACAGAAATTGCTCTGTCTACTGAGTTGATAGCCATCTAGGCTTCGCTCCAGACTATGATGTAACTGATGTACTCTTCTAGTTGCTATATCTGATATTTTATACAGAGCAAACCCATTCATTGCCGGCCCCAACACTATATTTTTAGTATTAAGCTTTGAGGAAAACTGTAGAGGGGCAGGAAAGCCAATAACACTCCCATGGCATCCATTAGGTGTCTCCACCAGCTTTTCCACTAGTTGTCCTTGCTGGAAGACAGAACCACTATCATAACTGAGAGCTTGTACTCTAAACCCCAAGGAGCTTCTGGCATTGCAGTATAAGATATTACTCCCATCTTCCTCATCCACAGATACCAGCTGACATTCGACTGTTTGCAGGTTTGGGACTAGGTCTCCAAATGTCCAAGTCTTTCCATGATCAACACTACGGAAGGCAAATGCTCTTGGGGTTGTACGGCACAGTTTCCCAAAGCAGTTTCTGCAATCTATGTGATAGGTGTAAGCAGGCAGAAGAAGGTGACCAGATTTTAATTGAATACCATGTCCTGGTCCCAAGGCAAAGGTAGCCCACTCTGTACAGGAAAGGACAAAAAATGCCATGGGGTTAGAAATCAAACCACTCTTCTTAGATACTTAATCAGTTTTCTTAATTGCTCCTCAATTTATTACAGGAATATACCAGGATTTTTTATTTATTCATAACTAGGTCACATTGTTACCCCCACCTATCAGCTATCTTAAATATTCTTTAAGAGGTCTTTTAACACTTACCATATATACTCGAATATAAGCCTAGTTTTTCAGCACAAAAAAATGTGCGGAAAACCCAAACTAGGCTTATACTTGAGTAAAAAATATAGGTTTTACCAGGTTTTTGTGGTAAAATTAGGGGCTTTGGCTTATACTTGGGTCGGCTTATACTCGAGTATATACGGTAATTTGACCTCTACAACACCCAACCACTGCACTGCTTTGTAGCTTTTAATACTTATTTTTATGTAAATGAGGCAGAAGTGCTTTGGGGGTTGTTAACAGAGCCCTTTCTAATAGCAATTCTATTCTGCCTTCTGCCTCCACTAGTGACGCCCCTAGTAGATGGCAGCACCTGGCATTCGCACCTCAGTCAGGAGGAACCTGTTGATCACTTATATAAAGATATGGTGCAATGTAAATGTTCATCCGGGAAAGCAGTGTTGGAGCTTTGTAGAGGTGAAATTAAGTAGTAGTTTTTCTTTAACATCTTTCTCTCCCATGGGTGCTATGGTAAAACTATTACAACATATAATAAACACAATTAATGGAAACAGAACACAAACATAAACATTCATAAAGTGCATTTAATTTCATTTTAGGGGAACTGAGAGGCTACTTAGGCTGCATTCACACTGCTGTATGGGGGACATATATGCGACCGACGTATATACGGCCTATAAACATCCCCCATAGATGGCAATGGGCACATGGCGCACTACGGGAGCGGTATGGTGCCACACAAGTGCGTCACCGTACCGTTCCGTACCCAGTGAAAAGATAGGACATGTCCTGTCTTTTCTCGGCACAGGTGCCGTGCGCCATGCTCCTCTCCCCAGCGCAGCTGATACGGCGGGCAACGGTGGTGTGAATGTAGCCTTACAGTGTGAAATTCATTTGTTTATGTTTATTCATTTACATGGATTTTTTAAAATTTGATTTAATTTTTACCTTACAAACTAATCACAGCTTACAATACACACAAATCATACATGTCTTTTCCAAAAACTGTTCTGCTCTTTTGAGCAGATAACATGCTGTGAAAATGTACAAGGTCCATTGCCAATGAAGCCACCAAGTCACATGGGTGACTCACTGTGCTTTCTGATACATGGAGTCCCTCAAGTCTCCGGACACCTCAAAGCTCCGGACATGTGCACTGAGATATGCAACTACATCTAAAGGGGAAAGGGACAGTGAATAAGAGGAGGGTCTACTAGGACGACTCCATTACTCTGTGAATCAGCCCCATGACCCGAGTGCTTCAATGACAATGAGCCAGGTACATTTTCTAAATTTATTTTCTGCACAAATGGTGCAGCAGTACCCTGACATTCCATTGTTAAGTTATTGAGCTGATATTGTACACAGTGTTTTTTCTGTAAAAATTCTTTTATAGATCATGGCTTTCTAAGAAGGTTGATATATATTAGTAGAAAAGTATAGTTGATAAGGATTCAGTTCCTTTTTTCTCTTAAAACCCCAATCACTCAAGGTTCCTGTGATTATACTATTGTTTTATATTGATATAGGCTGACCCCTCTATAAAGGTTTGCAGAGGGATACAATATCACTGAATATTGATGTTCCTCAATAATCTGGATCAAATGCTTGGTCAACTGTACTGTAACTGTAAAGGTTTTTTTCCACAAATCAATAGCTCTTGGGATGTAAAACAACTTTGCCTTTTCTCTTTGTTACTTATATGCAGCAGTTTCCTTACTATCCCCCTCAGATTACCTCATTGCTGCAGTAGCTGCTTCCTCTCCATGTGCTGATAAGCCCTGTGAATCAATACTTTGTTTCTGGGTCGATTTCATGGCAGGGGAGAAGCTCTGCTCCCTGCTCACAGAGGAGGAGGTCATGTGACAGAGCTCTGTGTATGTAGCAGGGCTGGATGTGTACAGAACAGTGAATACAGATGTCTCCTGCACAGAATAGTGAGATACAAGATCTACCTGTTCCCTATCATTCCCTCCATCCCAGTCTGTGATTCTACAGAACTTTCTCTGTCTCTCTCTGCACCTCATGCTGCTCCCCTCCCCCGCCTTTTCATTGGCAGTATCAGCTCTGTGTAGATAAGCTATTAACCCTTAGTGGTCACACAGCCCAGGCATACACTTCATGTACTAATGATTTCTACCACTTATTACATGTTCCCTGCTCCTCCATGTGATGGAAGCTTAGTCTCCGCCCACTTCACCTTTCATCTTTCAGAAAAGAAAATGCCATAACTTTGGAAAGAAAAGTCTGAGCAGCACAAAGTAGACATTTTTCTGTTTTTTTAAAAAGGGGGAATCACATACAATAATTTGGTAAAATTACTATAGCTTTACAGTTAGGCTTTAAAGTGTTAGAACGTATGTTAAATAATCTGATGAACAAAAACAGTACTTCTTATATTTCTCAAGAGGGGTCTTGAAAAGTTATTTAAAGTGTGTGGTAATGATTGGAAGTTTGATAATTGATAACATGAGAGGAATTCATCGAAATCAAGAAATTAGGTTCAACTAAGGCTCATGTGAACCATGAGAAATAATCTAAATAGATTATTTAAAAAACTATTTTTTTTTCACCTCATGGCGGTTTATCAAGGATTTAAAGGAACTTGTAAATTTACACATATTGGAAGGAAGAGAATTTGTGTCAAAGCTAATAAACAGCTGTGCTAAATGTGATTTTCAAAACTTTATATGTTTTCACAGTAAAGGAAAAAAAATGGACATTTAACGATTTATAATACAGGGGAGTCTATCACCTGTTTTGACCCTACAAAGCTGCAGACAGTGTTAGGTATTGTCCCAGGAGATCTGTTTAATCATACCTCTGTGTGTGTTGTTAGCAGTAGCTGTGAAAAATGCATTTCATATTCCAGGGTTGTAGCTGGACTTAATGTCGGTACACTGTTTTTCTCTTGACTATTTACATTGATCTTTCCCTCCCTCTGCTCTGAGTACAAGCTGTAGCAGGCTGCATGATGACTCCTGTAGCAGGGGGGTGCTATGGAGCAGATCAATGAAGAGAGTGTGGAGCACAGCAGTGTGAGTACCTACCCCTAATGTACTCCTGCAATATTAATCCAATATATATTATTCGATTCTGTCTGAATTCAGATTATTATCAGTTCCCAGTGTTCCAATTAAAGGAAACCTACCATTTGATTTGATGCATTATGAAGCAAACATACCTTGAGACTGCTGTAGCTACACTGATGCAGGATCATGTCATGGTTAATCCCTTAGCTGAGTGGTTTTGCTGATAAAACAGATATAACATTATAAGCATGATAAGTCATGCTTGACTAACCCCCCTTTGGAATTCCAAGCTCCCTCGATGTGTTGATCGAGGTAGCCATGCTGTCCCAACTTTTTCATGGTCCTGAATGTTATAATAGTTTTTTCAGCAAAACCACTCGGGTCTGGGATTAACCAAGATATGATCCTGCATCAGTGCAGCTACAGTAATCTCAAGGTATGTTTGTTTCATACTGCATCAAATCAAATGGTAGGTTTCCTTTAAGATCATACAGGGGGTATGGGACATTCTCCAAAAATAAAAGCCGAAAATAATTTTGATACTGGAAGCACTTATCAAGTATTTCTTTTCTCTTTTTTTACCTTTTAGTGATTCTCCGATGACCTTCTGGGTCAGATCTGTGACTTCGCTCCACGTCTTGCCTTGGTCTGAGCTGGTTACATAACAAAGTCTTGCTAGATTACGGCCAGTGATGATCTGGTAGGATTCTGTAGTCCTGCCCTGGACAGCAATAAAGAAAAGGAAGATCTGTCCTGTAAAGGCATCATAGATCGGGCAAGGGTTCATTGAGCGGTGTCCAGGCAAGTGGGCTCTCTCCACAGCAAACATGTCCTCCCACTGCAGGAAGATGCAGGAAGATGCATTGATGTTTACCACTACATACAGATACCACAGAAAACATGATGTGATTGTATATTATTATCATCCATGTTATCACTCTAGATTTATATCTGCAGGTTCAGATGGAAACTAGGAGCCATTTTTCCAAACAGAACTTTTATTTCTATTGTAACACCTACTTTTATTTTAAGAATAAAAGATTTTAGTTGTTATTATACCGTAATATTCTGGATTTCTACACTTCCTTGCATTGCTTTATTACTACTTTTTAATTGCAGTGACTCTCTTTTCGTTTCCCAAGGCCTACACCAGTGATGGCGAACCTATGGCACGGGTGCCAGAGGTGGCACTCGTAGCCCTTTCTGTGGGCACCCAGGCTGTTTCCCCAGGACAGAGTTTAGCAGACATGACTTTAATCTTCCTGCTGCTCTCAATGCTCTTTTAAGATGACACATCCTTGACTGATTAGAACTGCAGAAAAAGTGAGAAGGGCCAGTTTCTCTTTTGATGTCCCCATAATTCTTCCAGTGCAGAGAGACCCTGGAGAGAAGCTATAATGATGTCTGAATTTGCCCTCCTTTTTTTTAACTATATTGATGTACTCAGGGGGCCGATACGATTGAATGTTGTGGAAGAACAGGGAGCAATAAGTTACTGTTTAAATTGTCAAGTTGGCACTTGATGGTAAATAAGTGGGTTTTGGTTTTAGTTTGGGCACCCAGCCTTTAAAAGGTTTGCCATCACTGGCCTATACAATGAAATCAGAAGCAGAAGGCTCCATCCACAGTACGGTGACCTTTCAGATAACTGAAGCACAGATCCCATTCTGGTTTCCTGGTGTTGCCATTATAAAGTAAACATTTCATTCTGCTTCTGACTCCATTGTAAAAATTTTGTACCCAGTGGCAACTGAAGTAATCTTTCTTATTGGTGTTTTTTGCTGTAATCCAAGACACAAACCCCCGTATCCTTGGTTCAAGCTAGACCTTTTTCTTTTTTTCAAATAGTTGATCATACATAATACATATCTGGTGTAGCACTTACAATAACATCTAGAATAAAGCTAAAGTACCCTAATAATGTATACCATATATTTTGTGTCATTAAAAAATGATGGATTTGCTGATTTTATTCTTAAAGGTAAACTACCAGTAAGTTTAACAAAAAAACAAACTACATACCCACCTACACTCCTTTTTGTTCCAATCCAGGGGTGGTCTTTAATCTTGAAAATAAGACTTATAATTAGAAGCCAGGAGCTCAGAGGCAAGATGTCTGGTGCTCCAGACTGCTAATAATTCACTCTTCTCACGTGACTTCACCTGCCTCTCACAGCATTGGAGGGGGAGGTGTGGGTCATGCATAATTAGCAGCACGAACCCCCGGACATCTTGTCCCCATGCTCCTGACTGCTAATTATAAATCTTTTTTCCAGGCGATTCCCTTGTTAAGATTAAAGGAGAACACCGTCGGGATCTGGATGAAAAGGAGTGTAGGTTAGTATGTGTAGATTGTTTTTTTGTTAAACGTACTGGTAGTTTTCCTTTAACACCTCTACCCCCTCAAATAAATTTGTAAAAACATTGGGGGACATATAATATGCCATCTCCACCAATTTTCTGGTGAAGAGGGTTTGTATAAAGCCCCATCTCCACTTGTTTTGTGGGAGAGGGGTAGATGGGCGTGAATGCCCCGACCTGCTGAATTTACTGTTACTGACAGTATAGCTAATCTTGAGTTTAATCTACTTAGAGCCCCTTAGAAGATCAGGCATACCGTGCCTTGGAGAAGGGGAATATTAAAATTGACATGCAAAACACCATTATGAATATATTTCCCTTATCTGTAGCCTAAAGTGGCACCAATATTAACTACTGCTCATCCAACAAAAAACAAGCCTAAAACATGTTATCTTGAAGAAAAAAATCAAAACAAGAATAACATTAAAAAGTATAAAAATACACATTTACACTTTTCAAAATGAAATACTAATGAATCTACAGAACTTAGTTTCAATGTTATACACAATGTCAGATGTAGATCTCTATTTGGAAGAAAGAAGCCATTGAACAAACCCTTTAAGTGCAATTGTTATGGATGGTAAATAAAGGTACATTCTTGTAATGAACTTTAGAAGAGTTCACAGAGCAACCCTGGAGTGGGAAGAAAAGTACATAATCAACACTATATAACAAAGGTCAGGTAAAGAGGTTTTTCAAGCGTAAGATCTGAAAATAAAATGACTGTAGGCTCGTTGTCATCATAGTTTAGGGCAAACAAGTTTGTCTTGAAATTCCTACAGAGAAAACTTGTTGTGATTATTGATTTAGTGAGGCCGGTTTAATCCTTTGTCCAATATGAAGACTTGGTTGCTTCGAGTAGTGGCGGTGTGCTAGTACAGCACGTTGGACACGTTCCTCTAGAGGAAACAACTGAGTATCCAGTTTCTTTTGTTCTCTTTTGTAATATTTTAACACACAGAACAATTACAATTTTTATGTACCTATGACATGCATGCATGGAATCAGGGCCGGCACCAGCATTGGGCATACTTTGGCAAGTGTCAGGGCCCAGAGCTGCTGGGGGGTCCACATATATCTAATATCCACATGTATCTAATAAATCCATAGGGTGTGAGGGGGGCTCATATAAAATAACCATGAGGGGGATGTCTGGTATGATAAACTAGAAACTAGGGAACTGGTGACTGTTTAATTTTCTGAATTTTTAATGCCACCACCTGAGATTACTGCGAAGGGGCACAAAGAACCCAACTAAGACCAGATCTAAACTGGCGGATTTCTTTGCTATATTCTCTGTGGTTTTCCGACAGAGAGTATAGTAAATCAGACAGGCAAGGGGCGTGAACACCCCAGGCCAGCCCTTCTCCCCGTCCCAACATACCCGAAGTGTCGCGCGGGTTGGAGAAGCAATGAAACTGGTGGGGAGGAGGAGATTTATGTACCTTTTCCACCAGAAAACTGCCAGAGAAGGCATATTGAATCTCCCCGATTGAGTCAGGTCCTGTAGATGCAAAAGAACCCTATGCTTAGAGTCTATTCTTTACCAAGAAACCACAGTGAAGCATCATACATAGTCTATAAGACTTGTACTCCTGGAATGGCGGTATCCATGAGGAGAATTAATATCTTCTAGAATTGAGGACTATACTGCTCATTCATAACCCAGTGGACACTACAGCAAAAAGTTAGTGACCCATCCCTGGCATCAGAGGGACTGTTGATGATTTACGTTCCCCCTTAGAGCAGGTGTTTTAAATCTGGTGACAGATTACCCTGAAGGCTTATGGGTGTGCATATCAAGGGGTGTGCAGCTTTACAGAAAGTTAAGAAATGTACAATATATGTTCAATAATCACATCCTTCTAACCTCTACATAGCTGTGGTAAAGGATGCCACGACGCAATACGAGCAAATTTGCATGGGCGTCATCAGCACTTAGCCTCTCTTCTGCGAACGCCAACAGAGTCGACCATCGAGGGATGTAGAGGAGCGCCGGGACACGGTATGTCACCCCATTCTTCTCTTTCTCAAAAAGAACCGTGCGAGCAGGAACACGACGGGATCCCATAAAAGGCTGAAAAAGTTACAAGAAAATACTATTACTCTGTAAAACTTTATATAAAAATGTTTATGATGGTCCATTGCAGAAACACTAAGACTTCCTGCAATTCTGGGGGGAGTCCCATACAAGTTTCCCAAAGAGTATCTAACCTATCTATATCTGGTTATGTCTGTTTTTTCAAATTCTAGCAACTTTTCTTTCTGAAGTCTCTGCATGCAGTGGCGTAACTGGGAGAGGCAGGGCCCCATAGTGAACTTATGAATGGGGCCGCCCTTACCCCTTAAACAGACATGCAGCATATACACATCAGATCTGCATATGTATTTAGAGCATATACACAAATACACACATGCAGCATATTCACATGAAATACCCCAGATGCCGGGCCCCCTGACACTGTGGGCCCCATAGCAGCTGCAATGTAGTTATGGCCCTGTCTTTATGCAAACTTTTCAATCCACTCTATGGGGGTTGGAGAGCTAGCTGCTTTTGCTTACTCCTTACTCCTGTTTACTTCTCAGTGAGCTTTTACAATTGTCATGCATAGGGACAGTTATGCCACCAGAACTTTTGGGGCAAACAAATGTTGTACAGTTGGTACAGAAAGCATTCAGACCCCTTGAAATTTTCACTCTTTGTTTCATTGCAGCCAACTGGTAAGATCAAAAAGTTATTTTTTTGCTCATTAATGTGCACTCTGCCCCCGTCTGGACAGAAAAAACAAAAATGTAGATATTTTTGCTAATTTATTAAACATGAAAAACTGAAAATTCACATGGTGATAAGTATTCGGCCCCTATCCTCAGTATTGAGTAGAAACAGCTTTGGAGCTGGTGCAGCCAGGAGTCTTCTTGGGAATGATACAACAAGTTTCTCACACCTGGATTTGGGGATCCTCTGCCTCTTCCTTGCAGATCCTCTCCAGTTCCCTCAGGTTGGATGGTGAACATTGGTGGAAGCCATTCTCAAGTCTCTCCAGAGATGCTCCATTGGGTTTAGGTCTGGTCTCTGGCTGGGTCAGTCAGGAATGGTCACAGAGCTGTTCTGAAGCCTCTGCTTTGTAATTTTTAGCTGTGTGCTTAGGGTCATTGTCTTGTTGGAAGGTGAAGCTTCAGCCCAGTCTGAGGTCCAGAGCTCTGGAAGAGGTTTTCATCCAGGATATCTCTGTATTTGGCCGTATTCATCTTTCCTTCAATTACAACCAGTCGTCCTGTCCCTGCCTCCATAGCTTGATGCTGCCACCACCATGTGTCACTGTGGGGATTGTATTTGGGAAGTGATGAGCAGTGCCTGGTTTTCTCCATACATACGCTTAAATTAAATACCAAAAAGTTCTATTATTGCATCATCAGACAAGGGAATTTTATTTCTCATTGTCTGGGAGTCATTCATGTGTTTTTTTTTTCAAACTGTTGGTTGTCATACATCTTGAACTGTGGAGAGGCTTCCGTCAGCAGACTCCCGATTGGTGGAGGCTACAGTGATAGTTACAGTAACTTTGCAGAACTCTCTCCTGTCTACATGCTGAATCTCTGGAGCTCAGCCACACTGATCTTGGGGTTCTTCTTTACCTTTATTACCAATGCTCTTGTCACATGATTGCTTCATTTGGCTGGACGGCCAGCTGGAGGAAAAGTTGTGGTCGTCTCAAACTGCATCTATTTAAGGGTTATGGAGGCCACTGTGCTCTAAAGGAACCGTGAGTGCTGCAGAAATTCTTTTGTAACCTTGGCCTGATCTATGCCTTGCCACAACTCTGTCTCTGAGCTTCTTTTGCAGTTTCATAGACCTCATGATTATCATGTGCTTTGAGATGCACTGTGAGCTGTGAGGTCTTATATAGACAGGTGTGTGCCTTTCCTATCCATGTCAAATCATTGTCAATTAAACACACCTGGATTCCAATGAAGGAGTAGAACCATCTCAAGGAGGATTAGAAGGAAATTGGCAGCATGTGAGTTAAATATGAGTGTCACAGAAAAGGGTCTGCATACTTATGAGCATGTGATATTTCAGTTTTTCTAATTTATTAGTAAATTAGAAAAACTATCTACATTTCTGTTTATCAATTGGAAACAAAGAGTAAACATATGAGAGCGTCTGAATACTATCCGTACCCAATCAAAAACAATCATTTTGCCATAAGGAAGGAAAGTTGTTGAGGGAGGGTGAATTTTAGGTGAGAAAGGGAATATTGCACTTTTAATTCCATCAGTCCTAGGTAAGATAATGGCGGAGAGGGAAGGTTCAGATAGGCTCAGTTTGTATTTAAAGGAAAGCTACCACCAGGATGAAAGATTGTAAACCAAGCACACTGACATATTGGTGTGTGCCCCCTCTGGCAGGATCTGCTCTTCTGTAGATCTTATGCCCTGTTTTTTTTTTTTAAAAGTATTGTTCCATTGCTGTTTTTTGCAAAAACTAGGGCAGTAGGAGAAGACTGGGGCCTGTCAGAGAGGACACACACCAGTATGTCAGTGTGCTTGGTTTACAATCCTTCATCCTGGTGGTAGATTTCCTCTGTCAGGTCTTGTTTACACAAATTAATGTCCAAAAAGGAGAACCAAGGAGACCAAATCTGCTTAAAACCACTTAAAAGCGTTTAGTCCACGTTTTCAGCAATGAGATCAAGGTTTTCCAGTTAATTAAAAAATGTTAGTATTAATTAATAATATTATATTGGAGAGTCAAAATATGCGCAAGAAAACCTTGGATATTTTGATGTAAGAGTTGATTTTCTCTCAGAAAATCTTTATTAAAGAGAATCTACCACCATCCCTTCCGAATACAAGTCGTAGGGCTCCGCAGAGTCCTTTCAGTTGTCCAATTAAAAGACTGCAAAAATATGTAAATAAGGCTGGTGGTGCACCCGAGGCATTAGCTTTCAGCTCATACCTTACCGCACACGCACTACTATCCAAGTGCATGTTAAGTAGTTGCTTATCATAGAGCAGATACTGTCTTGCACACTGGGCATGAGAAGGGCGGTTGTTCTGGTGGCGCATGTGCGGTAAGGTATGAGCCGTGACCAGGTGCACCACCAACCTCTTTAGCATAATTTTACAAAGTAATTTTTTGGAACGCCTGTGAGGACCAAAAGTATTATAAAGGTATGTTGTGTACGTAGGGGGCTGCATGGAGCAGTGCCAAATGCTTACACGCAGTGGGGGGTGAGGTAAACTGCCTTTTATAGGGTGTTATCCACTTTAAGCAAATAATTGATATGGTTTGTGTAAGAAAAAGTTATATAATTTTACAATATATTTTCTGTATCAATTCCCCACGGTTTTCTAGATCTCTGCTTGCTGTCCTGCTATAGAAAGCTTCTATGTTTCCTTCTGGTGGACAGAAATGGGTCCATGGTCACACAGGTGCACAGCTCGTTAGTATCAGATAGAGTAACCAGAGCTGTGTGATATAACGAGCTGTGCACTTGTGTGACCATGGACCCATTTCTGTCCACCGGAAGGAAACATAGAAGCTTTCTATATCAGGACAGCAAGCAGAACTATCTAGAAGCTTTCTATAGCAGATCTTGAAAACAGTGAGGAAGTGATACAGAAAGTATATTGGAAAATTGTATAACTTTTCCTTACACAAACAACATCAATTATTTGCTGAAAGTGGAAAACCCCTTTAAGTTTGACCATTTGAACATATCCTAGAAGGGAAGGAAGGAGAATGATAATAGGCAAAGTAAAAGGAGAAAGAAACACTTTCCTCTAATTATATATATTATGATGGTTCTTGTATTCCCTTTTTTGTTGAAAAGATGGATTCACTTATTTTAAGACAGATTTAGATTCCCAATCAGGTGATTAAAGAGACAGTCCGGATGATCTGATCTGACAAATGCTCTTGTGCTACACACACATCCTGCAACTTCTGCACCACATGGTTCTCTGTGACATTTCTCATCCTTCATTACTGATCTTTACTTCATTTAGAAAAAAGTTCTATTTCCTACTTACCGCAGGCATCAGCAACCCAGCCAGGTACCTGGAGCTTTAAGCTGTTATTTTACTTTATACTTTAAATTGGGAACATCTTGTATATTGAAAAATGCATTAATATTTCAAATCAGAATTGGTTACCTGCGTATTCTGTTCTTCGGACTGCTGAGATTATCTCCGTGTCGCATGGTTTGCCCTGGTCTCTCTTTATCCGTGGTGTTACAGCTTTTCCTCTTCCAGGACTTTCTACCTACAGACCTAGAAGTGATGACCGGTGCTGACAGAGGACATTTCATGTGACCCAGAAAATCCCCCAGTCAGCAGCCATTGACTGACGCTGCGCTCCCCTGGAATATCTGTGTTTGCTCGGATTGTTTGCCACCAGTTTAAACTTATTTCTCTTCTATTATGTTACTTTTCTTTAAGTTAAACTTTACTTTGTGTTGACTGCTCCCTATTATTGTGGCAAAGCACTGACAAGCTACAAATACATTTCACACACACAAATTGCATTGTAATCCAATTTTGTAGATGACTTGACAAAATTAGCTTTAGTACAAACAAATCCACTTATACAGGTTTAATACAGTAAATGAGCTGAATACATTGTACGTATGTGGTCAAGGAGTCATTAGCTATTAATGCAAAACTAGAATAGCAACCTAGAGATGACTGCAAAGGAGGCATTAACCTCAGGGCTTTTACAATCTACTTGTCTCCAACCTTTCTCAGATGCTCCCAGCAGCCTGACCTCTGGCAAGTAAAGGAAACCTGTTATCATAAAAATCCAGTGTAACAGAAGCCAAGTGTGAGAAAATATCATCCTTAGAAAAAAGCAGAAAAGGGGAATAAACACATTTATTATATGAGACTAGGGTGTAACTACAGTGGTAACAGTCACACGAGCCGCTATGGGGCCCGCAGTGTCAAGGGGGCCCCGTCATCTGTTCTGTCCCACAAACGAATGGACGATGTGCACCATTATAAACATATTGGAGCACATTTACTTACCCCAACAGAAAGAGGCATATTTTGGAGAGTTCGACAAATCCTATTTTTGGAGGGATTAAAAAAATGTCAGGAACATTGGGAGAAGTGCATCTTTCTAAAAGGGGACCATGTTGGAGAAAATGGTGTCTTCATTTCTAGCACGGGTACATATTGAACCGCCCTCGTATGTGATGTTTATATGTGTAAGTGTATAAACTGTGTATGAGTAAAAAACTGTATATATATATAGATTAGATTTAGATTCAGTGTAAATCTAAAAAAATCTCTCTAAGTAAAATGTGTATTTAATTCTAGAATCCAGGAAGCTTCATGTTTTCTTAAAAACTTTTCAGTATTTCCATATTGTGAAAAACACCCTTTCAGTGCAGGGGTGTAAAAAAAAGAGGCAGGGTCCCCTACCCTGTCAGAAATTATACATGCACTGATAGATACATTTCAACAGATCAGTCCCAGTAGCTGTATACTGTGAAAGATGTGCACTGTTATATACTCTTTATACTGTACAATGTGCAGCATAATATGTATATAATGCTCCACATCCCTTATTCTTCAGTGTGTCAGGTCAGGTGCCGGGGCCCCCTGACACCATGGGCCCCATAGCAGCTGCTATAGCTGCTGCCGCTGTAGTCTTTCAGTGCCAGAAAAGCAGAAGCTACAGTATTTTTCAGGCTATAAGGTGCACCGGAGTATAAGGCGCACCATCAATAAATGCCTGCTAAAATGTCTAGGTTCATATATAAGGCGCACTGGACTATAAGGCGCACCTGATTATAAGGATGAATGACCAGCAGGTGGCAGACCTGTGCACAGTTCAAGGCAGCTGTTGTCTGTAAGTAAGGTTCGTATATAAGGCGCACTGGACTATAAGGCGCAACTTTGATTTCTGAGAAAATCAAAGGATTTTTTGTGCGCCTTACAGTCCAAAAAATACGGTACTTGTTTCCCTCAAATGTGCCTCAATAAAGTGTCTTGCTGCACCTTAAAAATAGTCTGAAAAATGTTCAGCAGCTCTAATTTCATTAAGTACTTTCTACATTTTACACAATCAATGACATTTGTTTTTCAAATTGCAATTCATGAATGTTCCAATGTTATGCTTCTTGTAGTGTTTGTTGAATGTGAAATATTTGCCTCTCCATAGGAATATACAGCGCACGGCGCCATATCACGTAGAAAGATAGGACATGTCCTATCTTTTCCCGGGCTACGTACCATGCCGTGAGCCCATAGAAGTGTATGGGGGACGTATATCGGCCGTATATACGTTGGCCGTATATATACGTCCCCCATACATGTGTGTGAATGTAGCCTAAAACCCTCCTACAAGATGTGTTTTAACCCCTTGCCACCAAAGGACCTTTTCCATTTTTCGTTCCACATCTTTTTGGTGTACAGAGCTGTATGTGGGTTTGTGTAACAAATAGTATTTCCTATTCTACTGCCATCTACTAAGAAGCTGAAAAAAAAATACAAATGAGGTAAAAATTACTTAAAAACGAACTTGTGTCATATTCAGGTGGGCTTTGTTCTTACGACTTTCACTCTACGCTCCAAAGGACACCTATACTTTATTCTTTGGGTTGGTATGATCACAGAGATACAAAATTTGTATGGGTTTTATTAGGTTTTTATAAATTTTAATAAATTTGAGAGAATTAAAACCTTTTGTACAAATAAAAAATTCTTTGTTTTGAACATATTCTGACACCAATAACACAGAGCTGCATAAGGTGTAAAATATTGCTGGACACGCTGATGTTTTCATTTGTGGACTGTTAGACCTTTTAATTACTTTTGATTAAAATTTTTATGTTTTGCAAAAAGGCAAAAAAGTGACTAGAATTTTGGGACGCAGCAATACCTAACATGTTGTGTTCTAGGGAAAGAAGGTAATTTGAACTTCTAGGTTTTTAAATAAGGAACCTTAAGACCAAGGTAGCGGGGTAAAGAATCTTGAGCTAAAGAATAGTTAATAACAAAGCAAGAGTGCACAGCAAAAAGCACAATAGAGGAAGTAGTACTAGAAGTAGAAAGAAGGCAGTATAGCCAGCACAAAATGGAGGGAGGGAAAAGTGAGTGTAAATGCAGTTCCCAGTTGCCAACCCAAGAGTTGACTGGTTTGGCCACCCAACACAGTGGTCCCCAACCATGAGTATGCAGTTTTTTTTTTCCAGACCATGGTTCCGGTTCCTGCAAAAATTTTTTGGGTGTAGCCAGTCCCTGAATACAAAAAGGTTTGGCAGATCACTGACACCTATGACACACTCTCAGCTCAGAAACAAGATGATATCACCCAGCTTTCCATAGAACATACATCCAGCTCAGCCAAGAGATCCAAATCTGCAGAGCAAGCTGTCCATCACAGCCTCAAGCCGAGCAGAACACCACAGGAATAACCCATTCATAGAGTTCTGGCAAATTCCTTTAGATTATACTGATAAGTACTATATTTATCACCAGATTATGTACAGGCGGCCCCCTACTTAAGGACACCTGACTTACAGACAACCCCTAGTTACAGACGGACCCCTCTCCCCACTGTGACCTCTGGTGAAGCTCTCTGGATGTTACTATAGTCCCAGACTGCAATGATCAGCTGTAAGGTGTCTGTAATGAAGCTTTATTGATAATCCTTGGTCCCATTACAGCAAAAAATTTTGAAACTCCAATTGTCACTGGGGCAAAAAATAATTTTGTCTAGATCTACAATTATAAAATATACAATTTTGACTAAGATACAAATTCATCCTAATAACACACCTATGGAACCTATCTTTTACGTAACCCGGGGACTGTCTGTACAGGATGTAGGGTCACCAAATGTCAAACGTAGATTTGCTACATTCCCTGGAGTTTTTTCCATGATGCACGCTGTAGAGTGAAATGACAGATTCACATTCCAGTAATGCAAAAATCCAGAGCACTTATCATCATTTTACATTTGTTATTTTAGTATTTTGTTTATAAAAGCAACATGTCTCTGCTGCTTTTATGTTTTGATAATGACATGGTGCCTGGTATTACACAGAGCTGCAAATCTAATCCTACTATCTGATCTCTCTCTCAAATATATTCTCCCTAGGCTTTAGTAATTGAAGTATAGTATAAGTACATGTAATAAGTTTAAGTAAGGGCTGTTTCACACTAGTCATGATCAGTTTATAGCCAGGCTTGTATCATTGAATACTTACAAGGTGGCACTAATTGACAAAGTCTTCATAGCAAGAATTCTAACCTCCTTACCCTAGTGAAAAGCCTCTCACTCCAAAGCCAAACCTGTTCCCTACACTGTACTGGAGAGATGCAAGCACATGGAAACTGTCTCCAGCTTGAAATCTGTTCCTTTTGGAATAGTTTGACTGGTTCGGCTTTATTTCCAAATCATGTCATTAGGCTTCCTGAAAGTCATGCTTGATGGTAAGGGGGCTGCCTTTCACGGTAGTTAATAAGCAATGTTTTCCTTGTCTTATCCTGGAGAATCAAGTAGAGCATCAATGGCTATAAGTCTCTGCACGCCTCGTAGTTGGCCTTAGTTGGCAAAGTCTCCATAATGAGAACTCTTACTTCCCGACTCCAGCTATGAATTAGCATACTTTCCGAAAGGTTTTATCTGCATTATACATTCTTTTTTTTATTCCTACGTTTATGGATCTGTACACTATTTTTAGGAAAATAACGTCTACAGTTTTATATCTACTGGAGTACTTTTGGGAGCTGCATGTGTTTTTCTTTTTTGAGTAATCAGAGCTATTTACTAATATGTGCATCTTCTGGTCGGGATCTTAAATCTTCGACAATTTCAAATAGAGGTGAGTGGAGAAGAGTTAATTATTCATGTTCCAATTCACTTTGTCTTCACAAAATTTTAAAAATATAGTCCCTCTAGATTTCAAAAACACAGATTTTTCTTAATAACAAGTTACTATGTGGTTTTGTAAATCTTCGATAAATTTTTTTGTACATAAAGAATTATATAGGTAGGGTACCGTGCATGGGGAAAAAATAGAACATGCTACATATTTCCCTGTGTTTTCCTATGGAGGGGGGAGGGGTGAGCCTACGGCCGGGCGGGCATATATTTTTCTGAATGCAGCCTGAACAAGATAGGACCTTTCTATTACATCTTCATTTTAGAGGACTAGTGGGGGTTATATATCAGTTTCCAGGACAATTGCATCAACATCGATTTGTCAGGAGCAAATCAGAAAGGATTTGGATCCTTTTTGGTGAAGAAATAGCTGCAGATTCCTACCTAATCTATGAATCAACTAAAGATTTTCTCATTTCTACTGGTGAATCAAGGTTCTTACTTTTTCACTTATTGCTTTTTATGCAGCTAATAAATCCTTTTCATTTCTCAGTTTTCTCTTTCTCTTTTTGAGATGTCTCTTGAAAGAGAAACATCAACAGAGCTAGAACAGTTTATGGGTGTGTCGAGGTGACGGAGTAATGTCATCAGCATAAACCTGACAAGTTGTGGCCACTTTAGAATGTGGATGGAAAGAGACGAGTACAATGTAGCAATCAGAAGAAACGTGTGGCTGAGAGGTATTTATGATGGTCCTGTATGTAGCTGATATGTATATATTCATGTATTTTTTTTTAAATATATTTATTCATAGAAACATAATTTATTCTTATCTATTAATGGCTTTTCTCACTTTGATCCATTGTTTCATTCTCACTTTTGCATTTTTATTCAACATTCTGTTCACAGCAAAATACAAAGCACAAAGATGATCTGAACCCCTCTGCCTAATCTGACACATCACAACTCCTGCCCCCCTTGTTCGTGGCGCACTTCGATTACTGTTACACTGCCCACCAGTGCACTAGAGACATATTCTTCAGTTAACACAATGTCTTACTGGAATTTGAAAGTGACGAGAATCCTGCTTTTCTGTAGCACAGTTTTTCCAAGGTATGGAAATTTAATTTTAATAGTATTAAAGGGCTTTTTGATTCTTTTTTGTCATTCCCCCCTAACCCTACATCCCAAAAGATGGGGATTGTTATTTTTAGAGGGGGATTTTTATATGATCTTCTTGAGACTGTGTTGCAGTAATTTGCATAATATTTGATAAATGTGGCACATCTTTAAAACTAAGCGTGGGTGCACACAGTACTCCATAGCTACACAACCAGCTCCAATTTTCTTGCAGTAGGTGAAAACACAGCTCCACTCTTGACCATTAGTAGTGTCTGGTATTGCAACTTTGGTCTATTTGTTTCCATGCACAAATAATGGTGAGATGTAGCACTGTTTTTGGGCATGTATTTTAAGCATTGGAGAACTCCTTTAAGCTTTCCATTGCAAAAGCATCAGGAATCTGCATTGCAAAAGTGCTAGAAATCCACAGCAATAATTGACGTGGTGCAGATTTTACACCCACATTGTAAACATTTTACCCTGCAGGGTTTTTACGTAATTCCCGGAGCGGATGAACATAAGAATTTGCTAAAAGACAGATTCTTGGTTGAAAAGTTTGAACTTTTGCTCAAGTTTGTGTAGCAATAACTTGCATGACCATTAATACATTTGGTGCATCTTTCTGTGTCATACATCTATATCTATCTATTACATTTTTATCTGTGAATTTCACAGTATACAACATAAACTTGCATATTTGTTGGTATATGTCTTTGCAGCTCCCCCATTATTATACTTATAAGGATAATATACCAGATTACCTTTTATGCTATTATTATTATTGTTTATAGAGCACCATTAATGCCATGGTGCTGTACAATCAGTAGGGGATTCACATGCATTTACATCAAGGCAAGAACAAAAGAAACTACAAAATACAAAAAATTTAGTGATCAGGAGACAAGTGAGAGGAGGACCCCGCCCCAAGGGCTCACTATCTAGAGCAGATGGTAAAAGAGTGACATTGAAGGCAGGGCTTGATAATTCAGGGTCAGGTGTTTTCATTTTCATTGCCAACTAGTGCATAGAACAATGGGGGAAATCACTGCTTGTGTCAGCGCCTGGATAAGTCAGACAATACTTCTGCTTTCTACTCTGCTAGAGAGGATCACCAGCATATCTCAAGATAGATGTCAGGGATGCTGGGATTTCCTGCATAACAGAGTAAACTTGTTATTCACACAGTCTGGTGCTACTCTGTTGGTCTCTGTTAGTATATATAGGCTGGTGCTGCCCTGCTGGTCCCTGTTAGTATACAGAGGCTGGTGCTGCCCTTTTGGTCTCTGTTAGTATATATAGGCTGGTGCTGCTCTGTTGGTCTGGTTAGTATATAGGCTGGCGCTGCTCTGTTGGTCTCTGTTAGTATATATAGGCTGGTGCTGCTCTGTTGGTCTCTGTTAGTATATAAAGGCTGGTGCTGCTCTGTTGGTCTCTGTTAGTATATAAAGGCTGGCACTGCTCTGTTGGTCTCTGTTAGTATATATAGGCTGGTGCTGCTCTGTTGGTCTCTGTTGGTCTCTTTAGTATATATAGGTGGCGCTGCTCGTGGTCTCTGTTAGTATATATAGGTGGTGCTGCTCTGTTGGTTCTGTTAGTATATAAGGCTGGGCGTGCTGTTGGTCTCTGTTAGTATATATAGGCTGGTGCTGCTCTGTTGGTCTCTGTTAGTATATATAGGCTGGCGCTGCTCTGTTGGTCCCTGTTAGTATATACAGGCTGGTGCTGCTCTGTTGGTCTCTGTTAGTATATATAAGCTGGTGCTGCCCTGTTGGTCTCTGTTAGTATATAGAGGCTGGCACTGCCCTGCTGGTCTCTGTACAAATAGAAAGCGGCAGTGACGGACTGCGCAGCAGCTGATAAAGGCTTGAGAAAGACTCAGATTGAGCAGGAACATCGCTGTTACCATTCTGGAGTAAAAGAAGAAAAACTTTTCAACACTATTTATTGTCTGGAGTGCTGCTCTTTTCTTATTTTTACTTGCACCCACTATCTTCAACTTGGAGCGCGCTGCTTGGACTCTTTTGCTGTAAAGATATAGTTAGAAATGTGCGCTGTATATGAAGAGACATACATTTTTTTTATGTTTCTCAGTATTAACAGCATATGAGACAACATTCAGTAGGAGAATAGGAAATGGATTGGTGGCTTTAATAAAATAATTGTGTGCAGGGATTTTGTTTAGTGATTCCTTTTCCTTTCAAATCATAAATAATTTTATGAAATATTTCTACTTTTCCTACAGAACTCTCAAGTACATGAAGTTGGTGTATGCGGTCATCTTTTTTGTAGTGTTATCAATCTCTTTACACCTATTTGACACCAGAGAACAACCAAAGTAAGAAACCTTGAACAGATGAAAGATACAATATTTTTGTGCTTATAACTTTACATTTTGTTGTATTTTAATTAGGCCTAATATACCTAAACCTTATTCCTGCAAGTCACATTTTTGATGCCTACTGCAAATATACAACTTGGTCACTACTGTAGAGGGCTCCCTTTATAGTCTAAATGTTGTCTGTTAGCCAAACTAATCCAACACTCTCATTAACCCATTAATGACAGTCGTATCAGGATTTTACGGTGGCCATTAAGGGTACTTCTTCTGACGAGCAGCCTT
Organism: Engystomops pustulosus; assembly: GCA_019512145.1. Lineage (NCBI taxonomy): Eukaryota > Metazoa > Chordata > Amphibia > Anura > Leptodactylidae > Engystomops > Engystomops pustulosus. Next base: position 28,068,234 of record CM033643.1, on the reverse strand, counting down.
TCTACGTCAGTGCATCAGAAGAAGATTGCGGGAAATCGGGTCCAGCTGATTCTGGTGTCGGACTGTGACATGACTGCCCAGCCCTGGCACTAACACCCGGGATCGTAAAAACTCTGATCCTGTGTGTTTAACCCCGCTTGACCATGGCGTGTAAGTTTGTCCACTGTGAATCGGATCCGATCCATCCTGTGGGAGCCCCGGGGTCTGGAGTGTGCCCCGAGGTCGCCGACTCCTCTTCACGCTGGGTTCCACCTCCTGGCAGGACCCGGCTGTAACTACCTGAGCATGCACTAACTAACTGAGCTTGTACATTGTGTACAAGTGTATTGCAGTGTAAGGGCTTAGACAAGCGATCGGATAAACACTTCTTCAAGTCTGGAAAAATTTAAAAAATTCCTGAAAACAGGAAGTAAAACTCATTTTATAATAATAATTAAAGAAATGAAAAAATAAAAGTCCTCTAATCAGCCCAATTACATATAAAATCCAAATAAAGTATATAATACAGAAAAACAGATGGTCACAGGCCATCTCATAGTTTCCCAGCCTGGAGCTGGAGCTACGATCGCAGTTGGGGGTGCAGGCGGATTAAATAAAAACCTCACGATTACTTTTTAAAAAATAATTTTCTAAGCAAAGGTGCCAATTCTTTATGCACTAAAGACAGTTCCAATTAGTTAATAAAAAAAACAGGCATGTATTGCTGAAATCTACCCTCTGTCAATCTGATGTCCCTACAGTCCAAGGCTACCTTCACACAAATGGTGTGCTCACCCATGTCCTATACTTTGCTGTGCACGGTCACGTTATCTCACTGCACGCTGACAAGGGCGCCATAGACGTAAATGGGGACTGATATGCAGCCGCAAATGACTGCAATTTTCTGTACTATTATTTCAGACCCTCTAGGGTACTTTAACCCTACAGGGTCTAATGACTCATATTATGAACTACAATACTACTGTCTTGCAGTATATAGCAATTCTACTGATCATCTCTAATAGCCTGTAATTCACAGGCTATCAGAGATCATTATACATGGCAAGCCTACAAGTCTCTATGAGACGCGCCCATCGGCAGCTATGTTAGGTACCGTAATCGGATTCTACCATGGCACTTAACAGGTTAACTCCTGCGATCGGTGCCAGCACCAACAGGGGCAGAAACAAGCGGGTGTCAGCTGTATTATACAGCTGACACCCGCTGTGAATGGAGAGAGCTCACAGGCTAATAGTATGTCCTGGTGTGCAAAGGGGTTAAAGTGAGTGTCATAGCAAAGGGTCTGACCATTTGATATTTCAGTTTTTGGCTGCAAAGAAACAATTTAAAGGGGTCTGAAGTCCTTTAGGGAGCCTCATGTTCAGACTAATTATCCAGAACAGCTCTTAATTACAAAGCTTATATTCCCTGTTTACTGACTTTCTCAATAATCTCAAACCTCAAACCAGAAACAGCCTCCCCATGAGTCAACAAAAACTGTTTGGATAGACCAGATATGTACATTTCAGATACTTTACTTTCACCTGTGATGTGTTTCATCATACGCTTTTAACTAGGAATATTGAAAGAGTTACCTGTTCTATATTTCCTGTATTGTATAATATACATAATTTTTAGATGCACCATTAGGAATATGCATACAAAGATAGCAGTAGAGCATCACACTCTAGATTTTTAAGCATATAATTACAAGTATAAGTGAGAAGTTATACCAAATATTTTCCCAAACAATACTTTTAGATACAATCTATAAACAACAGTGTATAGCAATCCATAGAAGTCAATGATGATTGCAACATTAATTTGTAATACAATGGTGTCTATAAACCTAGGAAAGCTCAACAAATGTGATCTTTTGCTCCACTAATCAGAAGATTAAGCATCTGATTTAGGGCCATCATTAGATTTTGTTATTTATTTGGAAGACATCCAAAATAATTTTACATGAGCCACAACTGAACTGACAAAACGTTGATTCCAAACCTGGAATCAGCATTGATGGAATAAAAGTTTTGATTTACTTATAACTTGTTTTACTTTCATAGTTTATATTTTTATGTTTAGACTTATTTTGTTACTTTTGAATAGGTTCCCACTTCCGGCAAACAGATGTGATGAAAGGAACAATACAGACACTGGTTTATCAAGGCTGAAAAGTGTCATCAGCGATGAGATGCCGGAATCAGACTGGAAACAGCTGCTGGAAATTGTGGAGAAGTGGAAGATTCAAAAAGATGACCTTCAACAAAAGCCTTTGACCGAAGAATCCATTAACCAGAGTCCCTATGTGAAAAGAGAGTCGTGCCTGCCACGTGAAAACATCTTCTTCTTGAAAGCACACAAGACGGCCAGCAGTACCATCATGAACATACTCTTGCGTTATGGGGAATATCATAACCTGACATTCGCTTTCCCCAAAGTGAAACACCAGTTTTGGTACCCAGGATACTTTTCAGCAGAGCATGTGCAAGGTTATTCATCAGAAAAGCAGCTGAAATTCAATATCATGTGTCATCACATGCGCTTCTCTCTCATAGAGGTATACATTTGCCTTACATTATGTTACTTTACTAACCTCTCTGCAGGGATAATACTATATAAATTACATACACAAGAAGGAGGAGATATGCTAATATGTCTGGGTCTAGTATACTACTTGTAGTAAGGAGGAAGGGAGCTGCAGGGCTGTTGCCATTACGTGCTTTAGGTCATGTGCCTCGGACATCCAGTTAAGGAGTGGCATCCTCAGGAAAATTAGCTTTTTCCTCCATTTATTTAGTTATTTATATGTGAGCATATTATTGCCACAGATTGAATGTATAATAAAAGAGAAGGTCCGAAAATTCTTTAGGAGTGAGTGCAGGGAGTGAGTAACAGTCTCTGTATTTAGGTTCTGATCTCGGAGACATACAATAGATTTTCTGCATAACGGGCTGGGGTACAGGGATCTGGATCAGGCAGGATCCAAGTCCAGCTTCAGGATTCCTGATCAGGCTTGGGTTTAGAGTAGCAGCTCGGGCTGGATGCAGGATCAGGTATGGGTTCAGGGTTTCAGGTCCACCAAAACACAAACAGATAGAAGTACTGCAAGTCACAGGAGAAAGTATAACCAGCCCTGAATGAACAGGAGTCAGCAATTTATCCAATTCCCATACGCTGCTAAACTCTAAACTCCAGAATGAACCCCCCAGTTTTCCAAGGATCAGATATTACAAAGTAGCAGCTCCCAGTACGGCAGGCTTGGGTGTGTCTAACAAGCAGGCAACCAGAACTGTCAAAAGAGTTCAGAAAGGAATTTAATTGCGTATCTAGCCAACGGGTACGAAAATGATTCTTCAGACCCCTTTTAAAGTTTTCAATCGTTGTTTCATAACTGTCAATTGGTAAGATCACAAAAGCTATTTTTTTTGCTCTTTAATGTACACTCTGCCCCCATCGTTGCAAAAAAAATCCGGAAATGTAGATATTTTATTTATTAAACAAGAAAGACTGAAATATCACATGGTCATAAGTATTCAGCCCCTTTATTCAGTGTTGAGTAGAAGCATCTTTTGAGCTATTACAGCCAGGAGTCTTCTTGGGAAGATGCAACAAGTTTTTCACACCTGGATTTGGGGATCCTCTGGCTCGGCCAGGCAGGGAATGGTCACAGAGTTGTTCTGAAGCTTCTGCTTTGTTATTTTAGCTGTGTGCTTAGGGTCATCGTCTTGTTGGAAGGTGAATCTACAGCCCAGCCTGAGGTCCAGAGCACTCTGGAAGAGGTTTTCATCCAGGATATCTATGCCGCATTCATCTTTCCTTCAATTATAACCAGTCGTCTTGTCTCTGCCTCCATAGCTTGATGCTGCCACCACCATGTGTCACTGTTGGGATTGTATTTGGCAGGTGGTGAGCAGCGCCTGGTTTTCTCCACACACAGCAAAAAGTTAAATCTTTGTCTCATCAGACCAGAGAATCTTAATTCTCCTTGTCTGGGAGTCCTTCATGTGTTTTTTGCAAACTGTATATGGGCTTTCATGTCTTTCACTTAGGAGAAGCTTCCGTCTACAGACTCTGCCATAAAGCCCTGACTAGTGGAAGCAGCAGCTATAGTTAAAGGGGTTATCTGGTTATAAAAAATTACTTAGGGCCGGGCTGGGGCGGGATATTCAAAAATAATAAACATCTACTTACCTTGTCCGGCGCCGCCGATGTCCCGTTTGATCCATGCCCCTGTTTGTATACAGGGGCACAGAAGACGTGCACAGGGAGCTTCCGGTCCGCAATATGGCCGGCTCCTCCCATCCGTCCCTATCTATCAGCATTGTAAGTGCTGGGAGATGGTGTCGGATGGGAGCTTCCAGCCCTGTGCGCCATTGTAATCAAACCGGCGCACAGAGGAGACGGCAGCGCCGGGCGAGGTAACACCCGGATAACCCTTTTAACTTTGTGGAATTTCTCCCATCTCCCTACTGCATCTCTGGAGCTCAGCCGCAGTGAACTTTGGTATTACCTCTCTCACCAAGGCTCTTCTCCCATGATTTCTTAATTTGCCTGGACAGCCAGGTAAAAGAAGAGTTGTGGTTGTCCAAAACTTCTTCAATTTAAGGATTATGGAGGAAATTGCTGCAGAAATTATTTTGTAACCTTGGCCTGATCTGTGCCTTGCCACAATTCTTCCTCTAAGTTATTTGGGCAATTTCTTAGACCTCAAGATTCTCCTGTGCTCTCACATGTACATGACATATACTGTGGGGTCTTACATAGACAGGTGTGTGACTTTCCTAATCAAGTGTAATCAGTTTAAATAAACACAGCTGGACTCCAATGAAGGAGTAGAACAATCTCAACGAGGATCAGAAGGAGATAAACAGCTTGTGAGTTAAATAAAAGTGTCACAGCAAAGGGTCTGAATACTTATAACATGTGATATTTCAGTTTTTCTTGTTTAAAAAATTAGCAAAAATATCAACATTTCTGTTTTTTTCTGTAATGATGGGGTGGAGAGTGTACATTATTGAGCATAAATTTCTTTTATACCAGTTTTTTACCAGTTGGCTGCAATGATACAAAGAGTGAAAAATTTAAAGGGGTCTGAATACTTTCCGTACCCAATGTATGTATGTCCTGGCCCTATATATTACATGCCATTAAGATCGTAGGAATAGGAATGGCTTCCGGTATAATACAAACATAACTTGAAAGAACTGAGCACATAAATATCTAATATGAAATGTTGACTTCAGTAACCAGTATATAAACATACAATCCTTTCAGTGGGAAGCAGGAGCAGGAGCTGCTGATAAGCTATTTATATAGGAGATGTATAGGGCAAGATAAGGATTAGATTACTGTAAATGATGGACAATCCTCTGTACCCCTAAGCCTAAACATGATAATGACTCTTTAACTTAATCTATAACTTTAGGATATGATACAATACTTTATTGATCCAGTAAGAAATTGATTAAACTTTAGTACAAACCTTATTGATGTATACAAAAATTGTCTTATATTGTTAATTATTAGAAAATTAATGAAATATTACTGTATTACAGGTGGAGAAGGTCATGCCCAAAGATACTTTCTATTTTACCATCCTAAGAAATCCGGTCTCCTTGATGGAATCCTCCTTTGCATACTACAAATACTCAAGCTCATTTTATAATGTTACAAGTCTTGAAGACTTCATACAAAACACCTCCAAGTTTTATCGAAGTAAAGAATACGATAGTGCTTTTGCTAGGAATCTCTTGACTCATGATCTTGGTTTTGACCACAATGCACCAGACTCTCCCAAACAATACAAACTCCTCACTCAAGCAGTAGATACAATATTTGATCTGGGGGAACACTACCCCATACAGTGAGGAACACTACCGCCATACAGTGAGGAACACTACCGCCATACAGTGAGGAACACTACCCCCATACAATGATGGACACTAGTGCCATACAAGGAGGAACACTACCCCAATACAGTGAGTAACACTACCGCCATACATTGAGGAACACAACCACCATACATTGAGGGACACTACTGCCATACAGTGAGGAACACTACCCCAATATAGTGAGGAACACTACCCCCATCCAGTGAGGAACACTACCCCCATACAGTGAGGGACACTACCGCCATACAGTGAGGAACACTACCGCCATACAGTGAGGAACACTATTTACATATTGTCAGGAACACTACCGCCATACAGTGAGTAACACTACCTTCGTACAGTGAGGGAAACTACCGCCATACAGTGAGGAACACTACAACCATACAGTGAGAAACAGTACCCCATACAGTAAGGAACACTACCCTCATACAGTGAGGAACACTACCGCCATACAGTGAGGAACACTACCCCCATACAGTGAGGAACACTACCACCATACAGTGAGGAACATTACCGCCATACAATGAGGAACACTTCCCCCATACAATGATGGACACTACCCCCATACAGTGAGGGACACTACCACCATAGAGTGAGGAATACTACCCCCATATAGTGAGGAACACTACCGCAATACAGTGAGGAACACTTCCCCCATACAGTGAGGGACACTACCCCCATACAGTGAGGAACACTACTACCATACAGTGAGGAATACTACCACCATATAGTGAGGAATACTACCGCCACACAGGGAGGAACACTACCTCTAATTGTGAGGGACACTACCGTCATACAATGAGGAACACTACCACCATACCATGAGGAACACTACTGCCACACAGTGAGTAACTCTACTGCCATACAGTGAGGAACACTACCACCATACAGTGAGGAATACTACCCCCATACAGTGAGGAACACTACCCCAATACAGCGAAGAACACTACCGCCATACATTGAGGAACACTACCGACATGCAGTGAGGAACACTACCCCCATACAGTGAGGAACACTACTGCCATACAGTGAGGAACACTACCACCATCCAGAGAGGAACACTACCGCCATGCAATGAGAAACACTGCCTCCATACAGAGAGGAATACTTCCTCCATACAGTGAGGAGCACTGCTGCCATACAGTGAGGGACACTATCACCATAGAGTGAGGAACACTTCCCCATACAGTGAGGAACACTACCACCATAGTGTGAGAAATACTACCTCCATACAGTGAGGAACACTAGGACCATACTGTGAGGAACAGTACCGCAATACAGTGAGGAACACTACCCCCATACAGTGAGGGACACTGCCACCATAGAGTGAGGAATACTACCTCAATACAATGAGGAACACTACTACCATATAGTGAGGAATACTACCACCATTCAGTGAGGAATACTACCGCCATACAGTGAGGGACACTACCACCACCACACAGTGAGCAACACTACCGCTAATAGTGCTGGACACTACTGCCATACAGTGAGGAACACTACCACCATACAGTGAGGAACACTACTGCCACACAGTGAGTAGCACTACTCCGATACAGTGAGGAACACTACCACCATACAGTGAGGAACACTACCTCCATACAGTGAGGAATACTACCCCATACAATGAGGAATACTACCCCCATACAGTGGGGAACACTACCACCATACAGTAAGGAACACTACCCCCATACAGTGAGGAACAGTACCCCCATACAGTGAGGAACACTACAGCCATACAGTGAGGAACACTACCACCATACAGTGAGGAACACTACCACCATACAGTAAGGAACACTACCCACATACAGTGAGGAACACTACAGCCATACAGTGAGGAACACTACCACCATACAGTGAGGAATACTACCCCCATACAGTGAGGAACCCTACCACCATACAGTGAGGAACACTACCCCATATAGTGAGGAATACTTCCCCCATACAGTGAGGAACACTACCCCCATACAGTGAGGGACACTTCCACCATACAGTGAGGAATACTACCTCCATACAGTGAGGAACACTACCGCCATACAGTGAGGGACACTACCTCCATACAGTGAGGTACACTACCCCCATACAGTGAGGTACACTACCCCCATACAGTGAGGAACACTACCGCCATACATTGAGGGACACTACCCCATACAGTGAGGAAGACTACCACCACACAGTGAGGGAAACTACCGCCATACAGTGAGGAACACTACAGCCATACAGTGAGGAGCACTACCGCCATACAGTGAGGAACACTACCGCCATACAGTGAGGGACACTACCCCAATACAGTGAGGAACACTACCGCCATACAGTGAGGAACACTACCGCCATACAGTGAGGAACACTACCCCCATCCAGTGAGGAACACTACCGCCATACAGTGAGGGACACTACCCCCATATAGTGAGGAACACTACCTCCATACAGTGAGGAACACTACCCCCATACAGTGAGGGACACTACCCCCATATAGTGAGGAATACTACCTCCATACAGTGAGGAACACTACCACCATACAGTGAGGGACACTACCCCCATATAGTGAGGAACACTACCGCCATACAGTGAGGAACACTACCACCATCCAGTGAGGAACACTACCACCATCCAGTGAGGAACACTACCCCCATCCAGTGAAGAACACTACCGCCATACAGTGAGGGACACTACCCCCATATAGTGAGGAACACTACCTCCATACAGTGAGGAACACTACCCCCATACAGTGAGGGACACTATCCCCATATAGTGAGGAATACTACCTCCATACAGTGAGGAACACTACCACCATACAGTGAGGGACACTACCCCCATATAGTGAGGAACACTACCTCCATACAGTTAGGAACACCACCGCCATACAGTGAGGGACACTACCCCCATCCAGTGAGGGACACTACCCCCATATAGTGAGGAATACTACCCCCATATAGTGAGGAATACTACCTCCATACAGTGAGGAGCACTACCGCCATACAGTGAGGAGCACTACCGCCATACAGTGAGGAACACTACCTCCATACAGTGAGGGACCCTACCCCTATACAGTGAGAAACACTATCCCCATACAGTGAGGAATACTACCCCCATACAGTGAGGAATACTACCCCCTTACAGTGAGGAACAGTACCGCCATGTTCCTTTCTTCTTCCCAGAGTTCTCTGCCCCATGTAACACATTGGAGCTCATTTACTAAGGGTCCGAGGATTGTGATTCTGTCGGGTTTCCCGAATATTTCTGTTTTGGGCTGAATTGTTGCGGGGTTTTGGCGCACTTGATCCGATTGTGGCGTATCAGCGCCGGCTTGCATTAGACAGAAATCGGGGGATGTGCTGTCGGACAACCCGACGGATTCGGACAAACTGCAGGATTTAAAACCGAATTTGAGTCGCTAGATCAAGCACTCACATGCACCAGAAAGAAGAAAGTGAACTCTGGCGGATATCAACGGGGAAGCAACACATGCAGGAAATCAGACGCTCGACCTTAGTGAATCGTGACAGACCTGAATCCTCGACGGACAATGCACCGCGGGATCGCGACAGGACCTGGTATTCTGCCCCATTTTGCTAATAAAGGGAAAAAAAATTTTTTAAAAAAATTCGGAATTCGATCCCACAAATCACTGTAAAGTTTGGATTCCTGACCAATCGAATTTTTTCTGAAATTCTAAACTAATTTAGAATCATTAGAATCAATTTGCCCATCTCTAATCACAGCGCGTTCCAGGGGTTTGAGACAGACACTTTTTCAAGTGGATTTAATTAAAATAACCAATGAAAACCATTATCGACAATATCAGAGAGAGTGGTGCGGGATGTCTACTACTAAGAGTCCTCCATGTTCTTTGTTGATATTAGCTCAATGGCACAATATATTTTATACTGTTTAAGCTAATCCTCCACATTTTGCTGCTCTTAAAGGGGTGTTCTCATTTCAGCAAATTAATGTTATTGTTTGCATGACTGCACATAGTACAGACTGAACTGTTCTGAATAAATCTGGACCAGCAAGAGAGATACATCCAGCAGAATATTCCTGTAATTTCAGACTGAAATGCAGAGCACCACATTAATTTTTAGACAGTTTTCTGACTCCCCCAAAAAGGGAGTGTGGTCTTGGGTAAAGGGGCCGTGTCCTAGCCCAGGCGCCAAAAAGTTTGGTTGTTGTGCCAGAAAAATTCAGCCATTTGCCACAAAATTCTGGCATGAATTAGACCAACTTATAGCTGGTCTAATGTCTAACTTCACAGTCTTACACTGCACCAGATAAATCATAATAGACCCCTTAAATTACCCCATTATAGAGACTACACCCCTCAAAGTATCATAAACCAATTTTAAGAAGTTTGTTAACCCTTTTGGTGTTAAAATGGAAGTGCAATTTACAAACTGTCATTTCTTTTGACAATACATTAGTTTTGGCCAAGAATTAAACATTCACAAAGGATTAAATGATGAAAAGCTGCACAAAGCTTGATTACCAGTTTCTCCCGAGTATGCCGATACCCCCCATATGTGTTGGCAAACAGCCGGGCATAGAATGGAAGGAGCACTATTAAGAAGAGATTGGGATCATAAAAGGTTGGTTTTTTTTGTAATTTGGATGTATGGGGGGTTATTTTTTGTGAGATGAGTTCTACTTTTCAGGTGGTTTAATAGCTAATGATGAGATTTTATTAGCTCTTTCTTGGTGTGTGTTAAGAAAATCATTAATTCTGGTTTGGGGGTTTTAGCTTTTTTTGTCTACTGTTCACCCTAATCATAAAAATAATACCTCATCTTTATTCTATGGGTCACCATCGGTCATAGTGTGTGCGCAGCATGCGGGCAGAGAGCATAGACGCTACTCTGTCCGCACTGCCTGAAAGCCAAAACAGAGCAGAGAAGATGACCTGGGGGAGAAGAGGACACTGGGGATTGATGAGCGCTGGAGGGGGAGTCATGATTATTATTTTATCATGAAAGGGCACTTTTTTAAAGGGGGGCACTGCTGGACATTTTCTTGTATAGGTGGCCTCTGCTGGACATTTTATTTTAAAGGGGGGCTCTGCTGGACATTTCTTTTGAAAGGTTTTAAAGGGAGTCCCTGTTGGGCATTTTATTTTAAAAGTAAGTGCTCGCTTGGATATTTTATTTTAAAGGGGGACCCTGCTGGACATTATTTTGGTATGTAATCAAAATAATATAATATATGGGGCACAGTGTGGGACATACTTATACAGCTGCTCTGTAAATGACTGGGGCACAGTGTGGAGGTGTGCTGAAAGGAGTCCAAGTTCTGGCCAGGAGAAGTTGCAATAAGTTTTTGTACCAGTTGGAGAAGAATCATCACCTCTGAGGGGTCTACCAAGATCAAGACCAGGGCAGACCAGGTGATCACAGAGAGAAAGGGGCAGCAGATTGATTTAAACAGTAAGTGAAGTCTATGGGGCAGATTTACTTACCCGGTCCATTCGCGATCCAGCGGCGCGTTCTCTGCGGTGGATTCGGGTCTTCCGGCGATTCACTAAGGCAGTTTCTCCGACGTCCACCTGGTGTCGCTGCTGCGCTGAATGCACTGGAGTTCACCAAGCCGGGCCGAGTGAAGGTAAGCGCGAGTCCAGCAACACTTTTTTTTTTTTTTTTTAAATGCGGCGGTGTTTCCGAATCCGTCGGGATTTTTTGCGGCCAGGCCCCCCGATTTCCATCGCATGCATGCCGGCGCTGATGTGACACAATCCGATCGCGTGCACCAAAATCCCAGGGCAATTCAGGGAAAATCAGCGCAAAACAGAAAAATTCGCGTAACCCGCCGGAAAAACGCGAATCGGGCCCTTAGTAAATGACCCCCTATGTCTTTTTTGGACTGTTGAAGGCCAGACCACACAATGAAAGTTCCTAGAAAGTTGTCTATTAGAGACACCCAGAGTAGAACTGCATGCCCCAAAAACCAGCTGTGACTTCTTCTAGTGCCAATTACAACATTGTACCAAACCAGCAGCAGAAGTAACTTTATGATGCATGTTTATTTTTGCAGTGTGCATTTATATTTGTGTATTTATATTTGTGTTTATCACGGCTTCTGCACTATGCTAGTGGTTTGGAAGCCCTGAAATAATTGCAAATGCTAGCTTATTGATAGTGCTTGTGATCATTTTCCCCTTTCTGCCACCTCCACAGCAGCGGGGAGTTCCTGACCCTGCGCCTGTGCACTCGTTGCTCATTGGCATTTTATCTAAAGCCTTTTTTTCTTAAAAACAAGGGCATAAGAAGCTTAAAAAAGAGTTGATCCTGCCAGAAGGGGCATTTACCACCATGTAAATGTGCTTGGTTAACAATCCTTCATCCTGGCTGAGCCAGGCTTTCTGATATGAAGACATTGCACTGACATCGTATTGTTTATTATTATTATATTGTGTATTGTTGCTCCTGAATTAGCACAAGCTACATCCATCTGTGATGAGTTGAATTCAAGCCTCTTGTTAATCCTTTGTGAGTCTCAGCACCACGTTGCCCCTGTACTTTACTGTAATATAGGCGCAATGTTAGATTCAGGCTTTTACACATGATCCTCCTACAAGCTCCTCTCTGTTCTCCCATACCCCAGCATGAAAATGACCCTCACAGCAGAACCCAGGTTTGTGACACCCTGAGCCCAGTGATCTCCTCAGCAGTGGCTTCTCCTGGAGGGGATCCTCTGGTAGTGATTGGTCTTCCCCGAATGAGCAGGCACAAAGAGTCAGCTCATTCACGTGAACAATGTGAGGCGTTGGCTCACTAATTCCGCCCTAAATGGCTCACCATGCTCCCTTTAACCCCATAAAATCGGGTTAAAAGTGGTGTGACTGACTGGCCTGCAGCTCCCTATTATATATTAAATAGGGAGCCATCAGGAGCCAGAACAGCCGGCTTTTCTTAGTGAGCGGTTAGCTCACTAAGAAGAGCCGGAATTCCCATCACTATCCCCCGCCTATAATTCTGGCCAGTATTCCTTTTCAGACACTAGTGTGGTAAGCCTGATACATGGGGATACTTCTCCTCTATCCTGCTCTTAGCTGCTAATTTTGCAGATTATTTGTAAACAGAAGGTCCTGAAGTATAAACAGAGACTGCATGTAGTGTAAACAGTGACTGAGCACTGCTGCTGTACTATATAGGAGATACACGGCTCTAAATGATGACAGATCCACTACATATTGTTAAAGTGGTTATTAAGGACACATACACAAGTTCTTCTTGATGGTAGTTTTCCAAACAGCATTATGTGTAAAATCCAGTTCATACTGGGGTAGATATTTGGCTAGTGTACAGGGACCTGGAGGGCAGAGCTGGTATAGGACATGTCCCTGTCACCATTTATATAACAGCTCGATGTGAAATCGGCACATAAAGGGGTTTTCAGGTTCACAGTCGGACCGTGTGCCACAGTCAGACAGTAGTGTGTCACACGCTCTATGTTAAAGGTGCACCAGAAAAAGCTGATGCACTCTGCCCAAGCGGTGCAGGAGGCGCCACATTCATGGAGAACAGGCGCCAGAAATTCTGTGTCTGGCGCCCTCTCGAGACTACACAGGCAAACTGCACATAGTACAGACTGCACTGTTTTTTTAGACAATACATTTTTACATTTTGGCCAAGAATTAAACATCCACAAAGGATTAAATGATGAAAAGCTCCACAAAGTTTGATTACCAGTTTCTCCCTGAGGATGCCGATACCCCCCATATGTATTGGCAAACAGTCAGGCATAGAATGGAAGGAGTGCTATTAAGAAGAGATTGGGATTATAAACAGTTTTTTTTCTTTGTAATTTAGACATATGGGGGTTATTTTTTGCGAGATGAGTTCTACTTTTCAGGTACATTATTTAGGGGGTTTAATAGCTAATGATGAGATTTTATTAACTCTTTTTTTTGGTGGGTGTTAAGAAAATCAATGATTCTGGTTTGGGGGTTTCAGCTTTTTTTTTGTAACCATAAAAACAATATCTTATCTTTATTCTATGGGTCCCCATCGGTCATAGTGTGTGCGTGCGGGCAGAGAGCATAGACACTCCTCTGTCCGCACTGCCTGAAAGCCAAAGCAGAGCAAAGAAGACTTTTTTTAAACGGCTATTGGGGCGTGGAGTAGTCGGACATGAGGCTACTAGTCGCGGCTACTCCACGCCCCAGTAGCCTAGTTCCTCCGCCTACAAGGTAATCTTCGGCACGCAGCTACCTCTTGTGCGAATATCCTGCGTTCTGCACATGCGCAGAATGCAGGCCTACAGGTGCGCGGGCGTAGCTCCGAGGCCGGCGCTACTGCGCATGCGCAGAATGACGGGTACTCGGACGAGGGCGCGCAGCTCCTCGTAGCTGCACGCCGAAGATTACCTGGTAGGCGGAGTAGCCTCATGTCCAGCTACTCCACGCCCCAGTAGCCGCTTAAAAAAATTGGCATATAAACTCATTAAAGTTTACAAAAGGATAGCCGGGACGTAAGGATTAGCCCAAAAAGGGCTATCCTTACGTCCCATTCATCCACCTACCACCCGTTCTACCTTTAAAGGGGGGCTCTGCTGGACATTTCTTTTTAAAGGTTTTAAAGGGGGTCTCTGTTGGGCATTTTATTTTAAAAGTAAGGGCTCTCTTGGATATTTTATTTTAAAGGGGGACCCTGCTGGACATTATTTTGGTATGTAATCAAAATAATATAATATTTGGGGCACAGTGTGGGACATAAATATACAGATGCTCTGTAAATGACTGGGGCACAGTGTGAAGGTGTGCTGAAAGGAGTCCAAGTCCTGGCCAGGAGAAGTTGCAATAAATTTATGTACCAGTTGGAGAAGAATCATCACTTCTGAGGGGTCTACCAAGATCAAGACCAGGGCAGACCAGGTGATCACAGAGAGAAAGGGGCATCAGATTTAAACAGCAAGTGAAGTCTATGGGGCAGATTTATCAAGCAGTCTGAAAGTCAGAATATTTCCAGTTGCCCATGGCAACCAATCACAGCTCAGCTTTCATTTCACCAGTGCTCATGAATATTTTAAAGGGGAGCTGTGATTGGTTGCCATGGGCAATTGGAAATATTCTGACTTTCAGACTGCTTGATAAATCTGCCCCTATATCTTTGTTGGACTGCTGAAGGCCAGATAACACAATGAATGTCCCTAGCAGGTTGTCTATTAGAGACATCCCAGAGTAGACCTGCATGCACCAAGAACCAGCTGTGTCTTCTTCTAGTGCTGATTACAACATTGTACCAAACCAGCAACAGAAGTAACTTTGCAATGCAATTTTAGTTATGCAGTGTGTATTTATATTTGTGTATATCAGGGCTTCTGCACTATGCCAGTGGTTTGGAAGCCCTGAAATAATTGCAAATGCTAGCTTTTTGATAGCTCTTGGGATTATTTTCCCCTTTTCGCCTCCTCCACAGCAGCGAAGAGTTCCTGACCCTGCGCGTGCACACTTGTTGCAGCCGGCGACTTTTCATACGTGATAAGTATGATAAATAACCCCCAAGGTCTCTAAATTGTTTTATATTATTCAAATGAACAGTTTTTCGCCAAGGTAGGAATATGAACAACCTCCACTCTATGGACTTACTGGTTAGAAATGAGAGGATTTTTCGACTAGAGCTAAATTTACACTGTGACACAAGCTCCATGCACTGGTATATAGAGATGGACCCTCTGGCTCATTGGCATCATTTTTAAAGCCCTTTTTTCTTAAAAACAAGGGCATAAGAAGCTTAAAAAAAGAGTTCATCCTGCCAGAAGGGGCATTGCACTGACATTGTTAAGTGGCTATGTCAATTTATGGTGGCATCTCTGGTAGGTCTCTTTTATAACGGCATAAATGACTTCCTAAGAAAGGAAGTGCCATGAAACTTTGGAACACATATATAACAGTTAAGGTGCTCTAGTTTAGTTTTTGCGCATAAATGTATTGTTGCTCCTGAATAAGCAGCAGCTACATCCATCTGTGATGAGTTGAATTCAAGCCTCTTGTTAATCCCTTGTGAGTCTCAGCATGATTTTGCCTTTGTACTTTACTGTTAGGGGCAATATAGGCGCAATGTTAGATTCAGGCTCTTACACGTGATCCTCCTACAAGCTCCTCTCTGCTTCTCTCCTACACCCCAGCATGAAAATGACCCTCAAAGCAGAACCCAGGTTTGTGACACCCTGAGCCCAGTGATCTCCTCAGCAGTGGCTTCTCCTGGAGGGGATCCTCTGGTAGTGATGGGTTGTCCGCGAACGAGTTGGCACAAAGAGCCTGCTCACCTCAGTGAGCCGATGGCTCACTAATACCCACCCTGAATGGCTCACTATGCCCCCTTTAACCCGATAAAATTTGGTCAAAAGTGGTGTGGGGTGACTGACTGGCCTGCGAATATTTTATTATTTTTCAGTATCGGACGACGCGTTTCAAGGACAATATTCGCTATTACCCAGAGCCCATTTTTCTTATTTAGACCTGACACTATTGTCTCTTTCTCGCTGCAGCCCACCACACTGCTATTTTTCACCGTTACCCTCTCCTTTAAGATTGTAGACTCTTCTACTCACAACACAACCAGGCACCACGTGTCTCCCTCTATCACCTCTACTAGTGTGGTAAGCCTGATATATGGGGACACTTCCCTGCCCTGTCTCCCACAGACTTCTCCTCTATCCTGCTCTTAGCTGCTAATTTTGCAGATTATTTGTAAACAGAAGGTCCTGAAGTATAAACAGAGACTGCATGTAGTGTAAACACTGACTGAGCACTGCTGCTGTACTATATAGGAGATACACGGCTCTAAACAAGAACTCAGTGTTGCTTTTAAGTCTACACCACCTTCGGGCTGGAGTGTTTTTGCAACTGTAATTGTGCCTGAATGAAAAGGCACATTTGGATTGATAGGATAAATGAGGAAACATGGTTATTGTTGATACGCGGCTAGTTTGGTGTTTAGTCGCAAAACTGGCGCAAAAACACTGTGACAATATCAAAAGGTGCAAAAACAAAACAAAAAAACAAAGGATACATCTGGCCCTTTGCATGTCATACAAGTAATTGCGGGGTATTGGATGGATGAGGACTGTAATTTAAACACCAAAACCAAGAGTGCCTTACAAATCTGGCTCCACATTTATTCTGGTAAGAAAAACAAAGGCATAAGTCATATGTAACAAATCTCTATACACTGATCCGTGCTACATTGTCTTAGTGGCCATGCAGACTTACTGAGCTACCGCCCAGTTTTATTACAGAGCACATTGCAGCTTGTTTCACTTTTTCAGGTCATAAAATGATGAGGATTAACATATACTTAGGAAGGTTGAACCTGTATAGCCAGAGGCATCTTCATAAACTGAGCGTCTATGGGTGTGAACTCAAGCTTCCTAAATTGGGAATGTCCTAGAGAAGTGAGACAAACGCATCCAGGGCCGCAGAGCGATGAACTTCAAGAAGTCTGAAAACTGATCACCTGCACAAAACATGGCCGGCTGTGGACGTGATAGGTACCAACGACTAACTCTTGTATTCTATTAGTGTATTATTAACATATGCATTAGTTATAGGCAAGTGATAACTGGTTCGCACATAATCAGTGTTTATCGCACATTTATATCTCGTGTGTTGCGTTCAGGTCTATTGAATAATCAGCGTTTAAAATAAGATTAGATTCTCCCCATTTGAGCTCAAGGGAAACATCAAGCAATCCATATGGCCGGGCTCCTGTTTTTTACCTGGGCAGGTAGATTTTTAAAACTGTTTTATACCATTAAGGTTTATTGCATACATTTGCACCCTTGCTACTATTATTATTTTTGGAAGGATGGCACTGATATGAAACAACACCAACAGGTGTACACCACCGAAATATGAGTAGAAATTATACAAGGGAAACAGGGAGAGAAGGAAAGTGTGAGTGTAATTAATACTTTACTTTTATAAAATGCTTATTAAAAATGGAGAATAGAACTCCTGGACCTTTGAGGTACTACTAGGCAGTATAAATTATGCTAAAATTAGGTCACCATTGTACACATATATATTTTTGTATCGGGAATATTTTTATTTTTATTATTTATTCTTATAAACCCTCCAACACATCATCAATGTACCTTTTCCAGGTAATTATGGAGGTGGGTATATAATTGCAAATCTTCGCTAAAAACCTGCAACAGGGTGACAAGTGTATGGGGCAGATGGGGATCACAAGGCGACATCCACCCGCTTATATCACAGGACTAATCTGATTGGTCCTGCCATGTCCATTGCTGAAACTGGCCAGTCACTGCAGAAAGGCCAGTTTCTTTGATCTAAGTCATGACCGATAGTGTTATGACAGTTCATGTCATGACATATTGTAAGTCAGGACAGATCTGCTGCTCTCCAATGCCACCGGTCTTCATTTGGTGGTGTTGGAGTTATATGTGGGATCTGTCCTGTACTGTTGCACTATCACTGTTACACCCCCCCCCCCCCCCCCGTCCATTTTTCCTTGCGTAATTCCCGCCACCATCAGTTTTTCCTTGTGATATGCCCCCCATTGTCTGTTTTCCCTCCCTTCAACTGCACTTGTAAGTGCGTTGTGATAGTAGAAGTAGGAGTAGTGCATGCGGTGTGCGGAGGAGGTAGTGGTGTATGCAATTTGAAAACTTGCTACTTAAACTATAAATCTTCTAAAATTTTTTTAAAAAATAAGCAAACATAAAAAGAAATTATGGAAATAGAAAGAAGACAAATGGCAAAAGTTTTCTACCAAAAAAAATTTGTCAAAAAAATATAACACTTGAAAGTCAGAAAATTCACATTTTTCCTAAAATGTCAAATTTTTACCCCCAAAAATCCGACCAATCAGCAAAATTATACTACTAATATAAACTACAATGTGTCACGAGAAAACAATCTCAAAATCAGTTTGGTACGTTAAAGTGTTAAAAAGTTATTACGACACAAAGAGACACTGGTCAGATTTAAAAAAAACGGGCTGAGCCTTCATGTGTAAACTGGCTGCGTCCTTAAGGAGTTAATCTCACCCCATTATAAACATGATTACTTTAGGTCTACATAATGTCTTAAAGAGTTTCGTTACAGAAGTGGCAAGAAAGTGTTTTCTGTAAATGTTGCACATTAGTCAGTCATTGGCAGGTTGACCTGTCAATCACCCTAACTAATGAATAAGAATTGGACAGAATCGTCCACCCACGGAGATCACCATTTCCGTCAGCTACATAGAGATTAATGCAGCAGAACGGTCATTCGTGGCTGACGAAGGGGTCTGACAAAGGTACGTGGGACCTCATCGGACCCCCTCGCTTTCGTGATCTGTGGGGGTCTTATCACTGAGACCCCCACTGATCAGCAAGTTAAGCCCTATCCCGTGGAAACCCCCTGGGAAAACCCCTTTAAGTGTCAACACAAACACAAGATCCCACCTCTAGATTCCTCCCCCTTGACAAGATATAGGGGAGAATCTTTATTTTTCCTAGCAAGTTTATAAGCTTATAATTTCTTATATTTTTTTAAGGACACATAAGCTTAGACCCTTGTCCTGACACAAAAATAAATATGTTCTATGGTGACCTAATTTTAGCATCATTTATACTGCTTAGTAGTACCTCAAAGGTCCAGGAGTTCTATTCCCCATTTTTAATGAGCATTTAATAAAAGTAATGTATTAATTACACTCACACTTTCCTTCTGTCACTGTTTCCTTTGTATAATTTCTGCTATTATTTTTATGATAACATTAATACATACACTGTGGTGCAGCAGTTGAGCTTCCTCTAAGGCGCAGAAAAGCAAAACTGTCATACAAAATGACCATCACCAGAGGTCCAGAGGGAGCACGACTGCAGTGTAAATCTGTAGTTATGGTGGGTTTTAAAGAAATGCAATAAAATATGTTTGCTTTTAAATGGTGAGCACTGCACATTAATTTTACTTTATGTGACTACAAGTTGGATTATGCCAGGGCTGTGTCCGCAAATAATAACGGCTGGATAGAGTCACTATACCCAGGGCCAGATTAAGGGTCCCAGTGGTATGGAGCACCTCATTTAGGATGGGGCCCCCCCAGCTCGGCAGCCAACGTGGGGCCCCCTCCCACAACAATATATGTAAAAAGATATAACATAGTTACACAGTTCCAAAGCTCTAGAGATATTAGAAACAATGGTATCTTTAGTTTTAGATAAATTCCTACTTACTAAACCATTTCCAATTTTGTTCCATGACAAACTAAAAAATACTCCCGCCATATTATTACTGAATAATCATAAGACAAAACTGTTACCAAATAAAAGGACCATAAGATCAATATTCCAAACAATAGCGCTACTATTTACAAATGATCCCTCGAAACTGACCCACAGGATTACCACAACATGACCAGTATTACCAATAATTTACCAACTATAAACTCCATTTACTGATGAACTTTACCGCCATATTGTTATTATACAAACATCACCGAGCAGAAGGCAATATCACTAATGACACCTCTGTACTAGGCCCAAATAATAACATTACATCCTGATTATCACCACTACATAATGACTGGATAATACTGCAATACTATATTCCCCCCCCCCCCCCATCGTCCATTTTTCCTTGCGTTATTCCCACCACCGTCAGTTTTTCCTTGTCATATGCCCCCCATTGTCCGTTTTCCCTCCCCTCAACTGCACTTGTAAGTGCGTTGTGATCGTAGAAGTAGGAGTAGTGCATGTGGTGTGCGGAGGAGGTAGTGGTGCATGCGGTGTGCGGAGGAGGTAGTGACATGAATGCTCAGCTCTCTAGCAGTCACCTGGTTACACCACTAGACATGCACGCTCAGCTCTCTAGAAGTCACCTTGTTACATCACTAGACATGCACGCTCAGCTCTCTAGCAGTCACCTTGTTGCACCACTAGACATGCACAGTCAGCTCTCTAGCAGTCACCTTGTAACACCACTAGACATGCACACTCAGCTCTCTAGCAGTCACCTTGTCACACCACTAGACATGCACACTCAGCTCTCTAGCAGTCACCTTTTACACCACTAAGCTCTAGCTCTCAAGCAGTCACGCTTAGCTCTCTAGCAGTCACCTTGTCACACCACTAGACATGCACGCTTAGCTCTGCAGCAGTCACCTTGCTACACCACTAGACATGCATGCTCAGCTCTATAGCAGTCACCTTGTTACACCACTAGACATGCACGCTCAGTTTTCTAGCAGTCACCTTGTTACACCATTAAGCATGCACGCTCAGCTCTCTAGCAGTCACCTTGTCACACCCCTAGACAGGTGAATTTCTTCTGCTTCAAGTGTTCTATTTTTTTTTACAATTTTTTTTTTGTAGAAAACTTTTGCCATTTGTCTTCTTCCTATTTCCATCATTCTTTTTACGTTGCGTATTTTTTACAAATTTTAGAAGGTTTATAGTTTAAGTAGCAGTTTTTAATTCATGCAGACACGACCATCCTCCCGCACACCGCATGCACCACTAATCCTCCGCACCCACGCAACCAGGAAAACCGTCCTTCCCTCCCTGCTCCAGAAGGTGGGCTCCTCCCAGGATCCCTCCTCCCCCGGGGAGCCCCCCTTCCCTCCTCTCTCCTACTTCTACTATCACAAACGCACTTACAGTGCAGTTGAGGGGAGGAAAACTGACAATGGGGGGCATATGACAAAGGAAAAACTGGACGGTGGTGGGAAATAACGCAAGGAAAATGGACGATGGGGGGGGGGGGGTGTGAAATAGTGATTGTGCATCATAACAGGGCAGATCCCACATATATCTACAACACCATCAATTGCAGAATGGTGCGTTGGAGAGCACAGATCTGTCCTGACTTTACAAATGTCATACATTAACTTGTCATAACACTAATCGGTCCATGACTTAGATCAAAGAACCTGGCCTTTCTGCATTGACTGGCCATTTCACAATGGACACATCGCAGGACATTCAGATTGTCCTGTGATATAAAGCGGGTGGATGTCGCCTTGTGATCCCCCACCTGCCCATACACTTGTTCATCCTGTTGCAGGTTTTTTTTAGCGAAATTTGCAAATATATCCCACTCCATAATTACTGGAAAAGTGGAAAAGATGCGAATGGGAGGGTGAAGAAGGATGAAGGAGAGTAATTTTCCCTGTCTTTTATTTACCTGTTACACTGACGCTAGTAGACTGTGTTTTTTTGATGTGTGTTGGAGGGTCTATAAGACTAATAATAAAAATAAAAATATTCCCGATACAAAAATCTATATGTGTACAATGGTGCCCCTAATTTTAGCATAATTTAACTGCCTAGTAGTACCTCAAAGGTCCAGAGTTCTATTCTCCATTTTTAATAAGCATTTTATAAAAGTAAAGTATTAATTACCTCACACTTTCCTTCTCCTCCCTGTTTCCTCCTCCCTTGTATCTTTCGGTACTCATATTTTCGTTGGTTATACACCTGTTTGGTTGTGTTTCATATCATGCCATCCTTCCAAATAATAATAGCGCAAGGGTGGCAAATGTATCAATAAACTTAAGGGGTATAAACAGTTTTAAAAATCTACCTGCCAGGTAAAAAACCAGGAGCCGGCCATATGTTTTGCTTGATTTTCCTTGAGGTCAAAGGGGAAGAATCTAATCTTATTTTAAAACGCTGATTTTCAATAGACTGAACGCAACACACGAGATAAAATGTGGATAAACAACCATTATGTTGCGAACTCAGTTATCATGCCTATAACTAATGCATTTTTAATAATACACTAATAGAATACAATAGTTAGTCCTTGGTACCTATCAGTCCACAGGCCGCCATGTTTTGTGCAGGTTGCTCAGTTTTCCAAGACTTCTTGAAGTTCATCGCTCTGCGGCCCTGGATGCCGTGTTGTCTCATTCTCTATGACCTTCCAATTTAGGAAGCTTGAGTCACACCCATAGACGCTCAGTTTATGAAGATGCCCTCTTGGCTATACAGGTTCACCTTCCTAAGTAGATTTTAATCCCTCTCATTTTATACCTGAAAAGTGAAACAAGCTGCATGGTGGCTCTGTAAATAAAACTGCGGTAGCTCATAAGTCTGCATGGCCGCCTAAGACACTTTGTAGCACAGATCCGTGTATAGCGATTGTTACATATGACTTATCCTTTGTTTTTCTTTATTCTTACCAGAATAAATGGGAGCCAGATTTGTAAATGGACTCTTGGTTTTGGTGTTTAAATTACTGTCCTCCTCCATCCATACCCCCGCATACTTTGTATGACACTGCAAAGGCAGATTTATCCTTTGTTTTTTTTTTTTTTTTTGCAAGCAAAGCCTTTGATATTGTCCCAGTGGGGTACGAATTTACTTACCCGGTTCCATTTGCGATCCAGCGGCGCCGTGTCGTGCGTGCGGTGGATTCGGGTCCGGGACAGGATTCATGAAGTGTCAGTTTTCCTTCGACGTCCACCAGGCGGCGCGGCTGCGCTGAAGAGCATCACATTTTTCCTAAAATGTAAAATTTTTACCCCCTACTACTAATATAAACTACAATGGGGCAGATTTACTTACCCGGTCCATTCGCGATCCAGCGGCGCGTTCTCTGTGGAGGACTCGGGTCCGGTCGGGATTCACTAAGTCAGTTCCTCCGATGTCCACCAGGTGTCGCTGCTGAAGACCATCGGATTGCATCGGAGTTCACCGTCCTACCCTGGGTGAAGTTAAGCGCGTGTCGAGCGACACTTTTTTTTTTAAATGCGGTGGTTTTTCCGAATCCGTCAGTTTTTTTTTTAATTCATTAATTAATTATAATTATTATTTGTTATTATTTTTTCCTGTTCACATCTGCTCTTTCTTATATATTATAGAATTATTATTTGTTATTCATGTATTTTTTTAGGCTTAGATTTTTTAAATTTATTTATGTACTTCGAGAGATGGAAACCATTATGAATGAGATACATGTCCATCTGTATCCCTCCATAATTCAGACATTTTAGGCTACACAAACATATGGGAGGCGTATGGGGGGCATATGTACGGCCGCAAGCTTGCATATGTATGTCCCCCATAGGCGGCAATGGCCACACGGAGCTATACGGTGCGGCACTTTATCCCGCCGTACATGGGAAAAAAGTAGGACATGTCATATCTTTCCCCATGTTACGGCCCGTACGAAGTGCATTACTATGGAGAGGGGTCACCCCCTCCTCCTCTCCATGGCGCTGGACGTATGCTCACCCAGCTATGGCCCGGCGGGCATACGTTCGTGTAAATGTAGCCTTAATGTAATTTGATGTAAAAAAAAACAACCTTCCATAATCCTTCTTATATTTGTAACTTTGTAATCTTGTACATTTGAAAATATAATGCAGAACCCACAGTTATTGACTCAGTTCAAAATTGCTAAAGTATAATGGATAACATTGGGCAGCACAAAAAATTTGACTTATGCATCAAAGATCAATAGAATTTTTAACACATGTAGTGGACATTGGAAAACAAAATGGTGTGGGGAAAGCACAGGTAAATTGCTGGCGTCAGTCATAAGGGCTCAGAGAGATTCTTCTCGAGTAACATCTCTAATCAATGAATCGGGGGAAATGATATCCACGGAAAGAGATATTCTTGAAACCTTTAGGGCTTTTTACGGGGACACCTATGCATCTAGATTAAATGAATCGATTGTAGATATGGAAGGCTTCTTGGATAAAATCTCCTTACCCAAACTAACAAGAGACCAACAGAAGGCGCTAGATGCCCCAATGAGACTGGAGGAATTCTGTCCTTAGATGCCGCCAAGGCATTTGACAGTGTTGAATGGCCATTTTTATGGGCGGTTATGAGGAGAATGGGTTTTGGACCTAGATACTTGAAATGGGTACAAATGCTGTATAAATCGCCAGGAGCCCAAATTAGAACAAATGGTCTTCTGTCCGCATCATTCGCCCTTCACAGGGGCACTAGACAGGGGTTCCCACTGTCCCCTTTTCTTTTTGCCTTGGCGATAGAACCCTTAGCCTGTTTAGTGAGATCCTCCCCTGATATACGTGGTTTCTGCTATGCAGAGAGGGAGGAACGTATTGCGTTATACGCAGACGATATGCTGCTGTTTATAGGAGACATTCATAGATCGCTTGACCCATTCATGAACTTACTAACAGAGTTCGGACAATATTCAGGCCTTACCATCAACTGGCATAAGTCTGTACTAATGCCACTAGACCCATTATCGACTGACCTGGACCTGCATCAGATTCAATTGGTTGCAAAGTTCAAGTACTTGGGCATCTGGATTTCGCCCAGAGTGCTTGACTAGTTACCTGAATATTTCCAATTTGCGGCGATTTTCCCTGAATTGCCCCAGGATTTTGGCGCATGCGACCGGATTGTGGCGCATCGGTGCTGGCATGCACGCGACGGACATCGGGGGCGTGGCCGAACGAAAACCCGACGGATTCGGAAAAACTGCCGCATTTAAAACAAAAAATGTGTTGCGAAAATTACACTTACCTTCACCAGGTATAGGCTGGTGAATTTCAGGGCATTCCAGCGCGCCTCCAGGGAACTTCAGCGCAGCAGCGCCACCTGGTGGACGGCAGAGGAACTACCTTAGTGAAGCCCGGCCGGACCCGAATCCACCGCAGAGAATGCGCCGCTGGATCGCGAACGGACCGGGTAAGTAAATCTGCCCCAATCTCTTCCTAAGGTATTTCTGCATCACTAGAGACTAGACTCAATTTTCCTGCAAATTTGTGACTTTTTACAAAGTCACACTTCATAAATCTCTCAACCGCATCAGGATTCACATGATAAATTTGGATCATGTTGATGGAGGTGAAAAGTCAAGTTAGTTGGTGAAATGATGCAAATGTGTACACATGTATCTTGTTTGGACTGAAGTGGTGAATCTGCACCTTTATTTTGTTCCCTTCAAATTTCAGCATCACATTATTTCAATTTTTTTTTCAAAAAGTCACAAAATAATTGCACAAATTTTGCGCAAAAACATTCCGGTGCACAGCAGTTGTGGGAAATAGATTACAGTTGATTGCAACTTAATTGTGTTTTCTTTTTAATCAAATACAGGCGGTCCTCTACTTAAGAACAC
Source organism: Engystomops pustulosus (assembly GCA_019512145.1). Taxonomy (NCBI): domain Eukaryota; kingdom Metazoa; phylum Chordata; class Amphibia; order Anura; family Leptodactylidae; genus Engystomops; species Engystomops pustulosus. The sequence continues at coordinate 28,042,311 of CM033643.1, read as the reverse complement.
TTGACTTACATACGACCCCTAGTTACAAACGGACCACTGGATATTGGTAATTTATTATACTTTAGTCCTAGGCTACAATAAACAGCTATAGCAGTTATCTAATGTGTCTGTAATGAAGCTTTAGTGTTAATCCTGATTCTTGTGACAACCCAACATTTTTAAAATCCAATTGTCACAGAGACCAAAAAAGTTCTGGCTGGGATTACAATGATAAAATATACAGTTCTGACTTACATACAAACTCAACTTAAGAACAAACCTACAGTCCCCGGGTTACATACAAGATAGGGACTGTAGGTTTGTTCTTGGGAGGCTACTGGACATTGTAATAATGAGGGGAGGCTACTGGACATTTTATTAATGAGCGGAGGCTGCTGACTAGAGTATACTCGTAGAGTTGGAAATGCAGCCACTATTCTTTGAAAGATATCCAGTAGCCTCCCAGTATAAGCATGTAATATACTGTGAATGTTTATTTTATGGCATGATATATGATGTTTTATAACACTTTATATTACATCATATTCTCAAAATTATAATAAAAAAAACCTGAGATATAAAGCTCTGATAGAGAGATACACAGAATGAAAGGAACTTAAAGTATTAATATGACAACAAATAGATTAAAAGTAGAATGAGCTTAAATGATAAAGTTGTTGTATTTTGCATGTTTATTTTACAAAGATTCGATTTACATGAACCCATTTCTTCTTGGTACTGTCCCAACTATATGCTTTGTGGAAACAAGTGACCAGTGATAATATTTATGATTGGAAACCCCCTAAAATGTAACAGGCTAAGGCGACATGCACACAACTGTAAATTTTGGCAGTGAACAGTGGACAACTCACAACTTCCATAGATTTGCATTGGAAATAGTCATGTGCGGACAAACATGTTGTCTGTATTTTATCAGTGTATAATCCATTGCCAAGCCATTTGTCTGCAAAAATGGTGTCATCTGTATGTCATCCTACATGGGTCAGTGAAAAACACAGTCATGTGCATGAAATCACTGAAAATGTTCTGCCATATCATCCAGAAAAAAAACGATTGCACACAGTTAAAAACCACATATGTGTGCATGTTGCCTTTGGTTGATTTTGCTCGTCTCTGCACAACACAAAATGAGGAGAATGATTGGATTGTTACATTTCACTGTAACTGGAAATGTGCCACTATAGTTGATTTTATTCTGTAACTTACATGAGAACTATTTTCATTGTTCCAATGTTTTACAATAAAGAAGATTATTTGTTTTCCCTAGTTCTGTTTAGATACAATTAAGGAATGTTTCCTGGGTGTCTTCCAGTCCCAAACCTCTGCTGTCCTAAATTTAGCTTGTGCAAAGTGTCAGTGGTGGAAAACCTAATTAGAATTCACAGCCAAGGAACCACAAATGTAATCTGTCTGACAGCTACTGCAAGGCTTTTGTTCCGTGAAGTGAATGAGGTACGGTGAAATAGAAAAATTAACATAAAAAAAACAGATTTAGAACTTAAATCCTCAGGCTAACATGGACTACTTTAAATGGTAAAACAGGAGTACAAGCACAACAAAAAACAAACAAACATACTGGTCCAGCCATTGTTCTGTATGATAATAGTAGCTTGCCAGTAACATGCCACTCATTTTCAGCTGACAGTAACAACCCAAAACCTCTTAATGGAGAATTAACTGATTGATTGCTGATGCCAAAACCCAACTGGCAGAAATGACCTTTTAAATTACATCACTGATCATTTTCCCCTACTTTTCATCCGTCAGTGTCCTCTCTCAATCGGTCAATAATCCATCAGTATTGCTAAAGCCAAAAACAAACAGGAGCTTATCCAGAATAGAGATGAGTAGTAAATGGGATACTTGCATGTCCTCTGTTTTCTGTATCCACTCCTGTTTTTGGCTATCAATCCTGAAGCTTTTCATCCTTCTGACAGATGAAATGAAGCGGAAAACCAAACAGTGGCAATGTCAAAGAGTAGTGGAGGGTGATAATAGCATTATGGAAATCACAGGGTGTTCCAGGGAGACAGCGGTCAGTTGGCAGCAGCATAAGTATGCTGCAGAGTGGCACAATGACAAATTATCGAGGTGGCGGAAACATGGTAGGCCATAAAGTGGCACAATGATAAGAGAGTGGAGGTGGTGGCAGCAGAAGCATAAGCAGGAGCCCACAGGTGGCAGCAACATGGAAAGCCACAGAGTGGCACAATGATATAGTGTGTAGGTGGCATCAACAGGAGCCCATAGGTGGCAGCAACATGGTGGCATCAACATGGAAAGCCACAGAGTGGCACAATGATATAGTATGAAGGTGACATCAACAGGAGCCCACAGGTGGCAGCAACATGGTGGCAGCAACATGGAAAGCCACAGAGAGGCACAATGATATAGTGTGAAGGTGGCATCCCACAGGTGGCAGCAACATGGAAAGCCACAGAGTGGTCCGATGACAGAGTGTGGAGGTGGCGGCAACAGCATCAGCAGCAGCAACAGGAGGCCACAAAGTGGCACAATGATAGGAGTGTGGAAGTGGCAGAAGCAGCAGCAGCAACAGGAGGCCACAAAGTGGCACAATGATAAGAGTGTGGAGGTGGCGGCAGAAGAAGCAGCAGCAGGAGCCCACAGGTGGCAGCAACATGGTGGCAGCAACAGGGAAAGCCACAGAGTGGTATAATGATATAGTGTGGAGGTGTCATCAGCAGCAGTAGGAGCCAACAAGACCCACAGCAGAGGAGGCCACATTGTGGCACAACAATGAAGTTTAAAATGAATATGAATTCTAAATATTCAATGTAAATTTTAATTTGTTGATTCGAGACGCCACATCCATTATACATTACAGTTTTCCTGAAAATATAAGGTCTTTGACAAAAAAGAACTGCGAAGGTGGCACCAGCAGCAGCATTCGGTCAGAGGTTTGGAGGTGGCGGCAACATGTTAGGCCACAGAGTGGCACAATGATATAGTGTGAAGGTAGCATCAGCAGCAGCAACAGTAGGCCACCAAGTGGCACAATGATAAGAGTATGGAGGTGGCGGCAGAAGAAGCAGCAGCAGGAGCCCACAGGTGGCAGCAACATGGTGGCAGCAACAGGGAAAGCCACACAGTGTGGAGGTGGCATCAGTATCAGCAGGAGCCCGCAGGGTGGCACGATGATATAGTGTGGAGGTGGCATCAGCAGCAGCAAGAGCCCACAAGACCCACAGCAGAGGAGGCCACACTGTGGCACAACAATGAAGTTTGAAATGAATTTGAATTCCAAATATTCAGTGTAAATTTTAATTTGTAGATTCGAGACGCCACATCCATTATACATTACAGTTTTACTGAAAATATCAGGTCTTTTACACACAATAGCAACTGCAGAGGCAAAGAAATTCTTTATCCAAGGGAAATACTTTGAAAGTGGGGAAAGCACAGGTAAATTGCTGGCGTCACTCATAAGGGCTCAGAGAGATTCCTCTCGAGTAACGTCTCTAATCAATGAATTGGGGGAAATGATATCCACGGAAAAAGATATTCTTGAAACCTTTAGGGGTTATTACGAGGACACCTATGCATCTAGATTAAATGAATCGATTGTAGATATGGAAGGCTTTTTGCATAAAATCTCCTTACCCAAATTAACAAGAGACCAACAGAAGGCGCTAGATGCCCCAATGAGACTGGAGGAATTAGAAGAGGCGATTAAAATGTTTCCGAATGAGAAAGCTCCGGGGGCGGATGGTCTGCCAGGGGAGGTATTCAAGACCTATGGCTCTCTCCTATTGCTGGAACTCCTACGGGTCATTAAGATAGCGGAGGAAGTAGGGGAATTCCCGGCTTCTATGCGTGATGCAATTATTGTTGTAATACCAAAACCGGGCAGTTTGATCGCTTGACCCATTCATGACCTTACTAACAGAGTTCGGACAATATTCAGGCCTTACCATCAATTGGCATAAGTCTGTACTAATGCCACTAGACCCCTTATCGACTGACCTGGACCTGCATCAGATTCAATTGGTTGCAAAGTTCAAGTACATGGGCATCTGGATTTCGGCCAGAGTGCTTGACTACGTATCCAATAACCTAGGCCCATTGATGGAGAGAGCCACGGCCAAGGTGGACACTTGGTGCCGTCTTCCCCTGACAGTAATTGGTAGAACAAACTTAACTAACACACTTATGCCCCAATTCTTGTATATTCTCCATAATTCCCCGGTGTGGATCCCACTGAGTATGTTTAATAGAATCCAAAGGATGTTTAGAACCCTAATCTGGGGTAAGAAATCAGCTAGAATTAAATTAGAGATACTACAAAGGGCGAAGGATCAGGGAGGACTGGCGGCTCCAAATCCATGGCTGTATTTCCTAGCAGCTCAACTCCAGCACTTGAAGGGCTGGGGCCATCCTAATAGTTGTCTATCATCTGAAATTCTGCTACAGATACGCGGAGGAGGTAGATCCCCACTTTATATACTGGAACTAGGAGCGCAGGGTAGGCCACCTGACCGTGCTCCTACTATTATTTTACTCCAGAAACTTTGGCGGAAAATCAAAGATTTGCTAAAAATAGAGGGTCATACAAGATTTACCCCACTATGGAATAATCCCGTGCTGGGCGAAGTGATAGGTCTAGAGGGATTCAGGAGATGGGAAGATAAGGGTATACATGGTTTATTTCAGCTATATGAAGGGGGAATTCTAAAAAGCTTTGAACAACTACAAGAGGAATTTCAACTCGCAAATGATTGTTTCTATCAGTACTTACAACTAAGGCATGCCTTAGAAGTACAGAATAGAGCGGAAGCTCTAATACTTGCCACCCATGATTTAATAGAGGACCTCACAATTGCAGATGGCACCAAAGGATATATATCCAGGACATATAATGCGCTTCTAGACTCCCAACATGAGAAATACCCCCTGACTGACCGCTAAGTGGGAAGACGACTTAGGGCCATTTACGGACGAGCAATGGGCTGATGTGTTATCTGCTGTCCCCTCACTTTCACTCTGTGAGGCTCACCGGTTGTCACAACTATATTTAATACATAGAGTATACCGCACCCCCCATTGGTTATACCGGGTTGGCTTTAGGGGGGAAGATAGCTGCTTAAAATGCGGTGTGGAAGGAGCACATATGTTACACATGATATGGGAGTGCAGGAAACTAAGTAGGTTCTGGAAAAATGTTATAAACCTGATTTTGAAAGTGTTTGGGGTAACAATTAGGGCCACACCGATGATTTGTCTTTTTGGAGTATTAGATCAAAATGACTTGGAAGATGGGGTAATTACAGGAATCAGCAGAATGTTGTATCAAGCCAGAAAACTTATCTCTATGTACTGGCTTTGCCCCGAGGCACCGGGGTTAGAGGCGTATGTAAATAACCGAATAATATCATTCGGTTAGAAAAAAGTGTCTACTGTAAAAGAAGAGCTAATGCAAAATTCGAGCGCATATGGGGCCCCTGGCTGGACTCCCCGGGTCTCCCATCTGCACATTTGAAACGTAATCCTTTTTCTGCATTTATGTAATACTTTAAACTCTGTATTATCTGTACAGTCCTATATTTACTCATTCATTGTACACCCATGTAACACTGAAACTTTGAAGTACTTATTGTAAAATGGTTTATTGTCCAATAGGTTTGAGGGGTAGAAGGGAGGGAGTTTGTCTTTGGAAAGGGGAGGGGGGTGGGTACGGGGGATTGTTTGTATACATGTAAAATTGTCAAAAATCAATAAAAACTATTTGATTTAAAAAAAAAAAAAAAAAAGAAAACATCAGGTCTTTGACAAAAAAGAACTGCAGAGGTGGCACCAGCAGCAGCATGAGGTCAGAGGTGTGGAGGTGGCGACAACATGGTAGGCCACAGAGTGGCACCATGATATAGTGTGGAGGCGGCATCAGCAGCAGCAACAGGAGGCCACAAAGTGGCACAATGATATTGTGTGGAGGTGGCATCAGTAGCAGCAGAAGCCTGCAGAGTGGCACAACATTGAACACAGTGAACACAGTGACCACAGGATCATTTAAGAGAAAAACACAGTGCAGAACACAGTGCAGAATAGATTACAGATGTTCGGCACATCTGCTTACTTGTCGGGAGATACGCGCGGAACGGTGCGAACAAAATAGCATGTGAAGAACAATATATATGTGTGTGAAGAACACATTGCAGATGTTTAAATACAATGTTTGAATACAATGGGACAGAGTGCAATGCAAGTTCTGCGCGTCAAATGCACGCGCAGAACTCGCGCGTGAAAAACGCCAGTGTAGAAGGGGCCTAACAGTAAGCTAATAGAACACCCTAACGCTTTCCCTGGCAGATGTTTAAATACATCTGCAATGTGTTCTTCACACATATATATTGTTCTTCACATGCTATTTTGGGCGCACCGTTCCGCGCGTATCTCCCGACAAGTAAGCAGATGTGCCGAACATCTGTAATCTATTCTGCACTGTGTTTGTTTTTCTCTTAAATGATCCTGTGGTCACTGTGTTCACTGTGTTCAATGTTTTTATTCTATTCTTCACTGTTCTTCATTGTGTTTTTTTAATTAAATGCTCGATCGCGAGCAGGGGAAATACTGTTATTCTGGTCACCTAGCAACCCTTACGTTTAAAACGCATTGCACTCGCATTGCACTTGCAATGATTGCGAGTGCAATGCGTTCTTGATGCATCTCCATAGACTTGAATGGGGCGGGAAAAACGCGCGTGACACGCAAAAGTAGAGCATGCTGCGATTTTGACGCGCGTGAAAACGAACGCAAGCACGCGCGTGAAAACCAACGCTAATGAAGAAAGACCCATTGAATACAATGGGACAGAGTGCAATGCAAGTTCTGCGCGTCAAATGCACGCGCAGAACTCGCGCGTGAAAAACGCCAGTGTGGAAGGGGCTTAAATCTCTCTATTGATATGATTCTGTGCCTTTAACTCCATCTTGGATTTTGTGCCCAGTTCTGTTCGACACAGCTTGTTTGTCTGTATCTGTTGTTTGTTCCTTTGTGCCCTAGTATAACCACTGGTCTGTCTCTGACTCCTTGTTACCTGTCCACTCCACCATCCAGCAGCTGCCTGATTAAGTAAATTTCCCTGTCACCTTGCAGAGTCCCCTTATCAGAATGTCTTATCTGCTTTAGGGCTCATTCACACTGCCGTCTGCGGGGCCGTACATGCCGCCGCAAATTTGCGGCCGCATGTACGTCCCCATAGACGGCAATAGCGGCACGGCGGGGATCCGGTGCCACACACCGCAAAAAGATAGAGAAAGCTCTATCTTTTGGCGGATGTGCGGCCGTGTGCTGCTATTTCCTATGGAAGGAGGAGGGGTCACCTCCTCCTCACCTCCAGCACACGGCGGGCATACCGCGTGTGAATGTACCCTTAGGCAGTAGGTAGCCAGTAGGGACATTGCAGGGGGAATTTTCTAAATGGGTTTGCTAAATGGTCTTGTTGTATGCACATGTGCACTAATTGTCGTGCACTAGTTGTTGCAGGCAATTTACCACAGCTTCCTCTGGCTCGCCGGAGTGAGCAATAGGACTGAGAGCTGCCACAGAAATTGAAACTCAACAAACTGTGAGTTGTATAGGACCAAGCAGCTTTCTCAGATATTAGTCTCCATATGTGTATGGCTATTTATCCAGTACCACTATTTGTTTTGATATAACCATGGCAATTTTATTAGGTTGTTAATAGAGATGAGCGAGCACTAAAAGGCTCGGGTACTCGTTATTCGAGACAAACTTTTCCCGATGCTCGAGTGCTCGTCTCGAATAACGAGCCCCATTGAAGTCAATGGGAGACTCGAGCATTTTTCAAGGGGACCAAGGCTCTGCACAGGGAAGCTTGGCCAAACACCTGGGAACCTCAGAAAAGGATGGAAACACCACGGAAATGGACAGGAAACAGCAGGGGCAGCATGCATGGATGCCTCTGAGGCTGCTTAAGTAAATAGAGATGGGATACAGTTATTACAAGAAATGTATGGAAAAGTATAAAACATAGAAAGAGATTGAGATCAATGTGGTTCATGAAACAGATGATTAGGTCTGCAAAAGAATGTTATAAAAATCCTAAACCTCTAGTTTTGTAAGTACAGGCAGTCCCCGGGTTATGTACAAGATAGGGTCCGGAGGTTTGTTCTTAAGTTAAATTTGTATGTAAGTCGAAACTGTATATTTTATAATTATAGATCCAGACCAAAAAATTTTTTCCCCAGTGACAATTGGTAATGTAATGGGACCAAGGATTATCAATAAAGCTTCAGTACGGACACCTTACAGCTGATCATTGTAATCTGGGACTATAGTAAATCATTCAGAAAGCTTCACCAGAGGTCAGAGGGGTCTGTCTGTAACTATGGGTTGTCTGTAAGTCGGGTGTCCTTAAGTAGGGGACCGCCTGTACCGGTAACGTTGCCTTAAATGTGCATATAAACGATGGGGCACATTTACTTACCCATCCCGTTGACACTGCTGATCCGGAATGTCCGATTCGGAGCTGCCGCGATTCACTAAGATCGTGCGTCCGATATCCTGCATGTGTCGCTTCCCCCGCTGAGGTCCGCCAGAGTTCACCTTCTTCTTCCCGGTGCATGTAAGTGCTGATCTTGCGACACAATTTGGTTTTTAAATTCCGTGGTTTGGCCGAATCAGTCGGGTTGTCCGACTCAACGCCCCCCGATTTGTGTCGCATGCACAAATGCGGTGTTTGGACACCATTGGGGCAGATTTACTATTTGTGTCGCAAATTTTGACTTACAAATGATGCAAGTTTTGTTGCAAGGGTTTAATAATTTGGCACACGACAGAAAGTGTCTGAAAAGACTCCAAATTCCTAAAGGTGTTATAGAATTTGGTAGACTTATTTTTTGTGGGTCTACACGTGCGACACAAATTGCTCCAGAAAAAGGTTCTGGTGATTTAGAAGTTCCAAAAAAAAGTGTCGGGAGAGAAAGCTTTGCCCATGTTGAGACTAATCCTAATAAGTCGAGAGCATCGAATAAGAGGAAATTTCTGGCACATGATAAATAGGTTACAGGAGGCGCACCAGGAAAAAATGGCAGCCCACGCTGAAAACAGGCAAAAACAGCATAAGAAATATGCCACATTAAGTATAGAAGTAGAAGATAAAATGTAAAACAGTAAATTTATAACATTGATTTAGCTTTTTTTTTAATAAGTTTTTATTCATTTTTTCAAAATGTTTCACATACAGATGTTATTAATAAGCATTTTACATGTCTTTTGCACTTTTACATATTCAATATGTGTATAGTGTATATACATTATATACAACATTTTTACATACCACCTTTGGCTGGGAAAATCCCTCCAATCCCTTTCGCAGCCCTCTTATGCATAAGCACTGAAATGTGTAATGATTAGAGATGAGCAAGTATACTCGCCCAAGCTTGATGCTTGTTCGAGTATTAGCGTACATGAAACGGCTCGTTGCTCGGACGAGTATTTCCCTTGCTCGAGATCGAGCATTTACTTAAGAAAACACAGTGAAGAACAGTGAAGAATACAATGAAAACGTTGAACACAGTGAACACAGGATCATTTAAGTGAAGAACACAGTGAAGAACACATTGCAGATGTTTCCCTACATCTGCTAACTTATCCGAAGACACGCGTGCCGAACGGGGTTCTCCACAATAGTATGAGAAGAACAATATGTGTGAAGAACACCGTTCGGCGCTTGTGTCTTCCGATAAGTTAGCAGATGTACGGAACATCTGCAATGTGTTAGTCAGTGTTCTTCTTTCAATGTGTTCTTTCAGTGAAAAATGCTCGAGTCTCCCATTGACTTCAATGGGGTTCGTTATTCGACACGAGCACTCGAGCATCAGGAAAAGTTTGACCCGAGTAACGAGCACGCGAGCATTTTAGTGCTCATCTCTAGTAATGATGCATTGCAGTGAGAAAACAAAAGCTTCTGCTGTCACCTGCTATGGCATATTTGTCACATGTCAACAATTTTTCTATTTAAGCAAATTGTAATACCAGTGCTGGGGCTGTAAGATAATACTGGGAAATATTTGTCAGTTTGCAACAAAAATTCAAATCATGTTAATCAAAGTCGTATTATATGTCATTGTGCCTCATTTATCAAGTGTTTTGGATAGTTTTAGACACTTCTATAACTTAAACGACAAAAGGGATGCAAGTGAAGTGAAAAATGCTCGAGTCTCCCATTGACTTCAATGGGGTTCGTTATTCGACACGAGCACTCGAGACATGTGAAGTTATGCCATCAGGCCAAAATTTTGGCTTTTTTTGGTTGTAAAGTTATAGGTAGCATGGTGGCTGAGTGGGTGACACTTCTGGCTTGCAGAACTGGGGTCCTGGGTTCAAATCCCACCCAGGTCAACATCTGCAAAGAGTTTGTATGTTCTCTCCTTGTTTGCATGGGTTTCCTCCCACACTCCAAAACATACTTTTAGGTTGTTTAGATTGTGAGCCCCATGGGCGCTGCGTAATCTGTAGGCGCTATATGAATAAAGAATTATTATTATTAAATTAGTCTTGAACTTTGATTACTTTGGTGTAATTTGATACTGTTTTTCAAAACTTTTCAACTGTTACAACACTAAAAATGTAGTTTTTTAAGACTGGTGGTGCATGCCCGCGCGAAATACTGAAATTACCAAGAGGTTCCGACTTCTAAGTAATTGTGTTAGAGCACTCTTGCACAGGAATTAAAAATATAACCCGCGACAGTTTTTTGCCAGAGGTTTTTGTAAATTTGGCTGACCAGGGCGTACCCAAAAGGGAAAGTGGCACATATGGCACAGAAGCAGCAAAAAGTGGTAAATTCCATGAAGTGCATCACGAATCGTGCCTTTTATTGCCTTGTATGCTAGAAAACATGAAAAATTGTCCCCTTTATGTTTGAAGTATTGACAGATAAGTAAATATCAGATTTAACAATTAGGACAAAGTTGGATGTTTATGCAGTAATGAATTATACTATATCAACCTTAAAGTGAAACATATATGGCAAATCCATTCAATTTTCTATAGCCAAAGAGGTCTGCAATGAGAACCCCCATTATGATGACCCCTGTATTCCACATCTGTTCCTAAAATAATAGTCCAATCACCTTTATTCTTAGAATCCACAGTGGTCCTAGTAGTCAAAGCAGCTTAGCATTAAGTCTCAGAATGTGGCAACTATATAAAATATTAGTTTCCATAAAACTTGCTCAATGTATGAAAATAATAATAAACACAAAAATACATTTGTTCTTTCCACATTCCCGCAGAGCTGTAGAATCACATGGATGTGCTATATTTAGCTCACCTTGACTAGGCATTTTCTGTGTTTTTGAAGTCATCACATTCCATGGTACATTTTTTACCTCATGTTAATATTGAATAGTGATCGGGTTTACGCTTCTAGAAAAACTGATCAAACCAGCCAAATCTATAATAAACATACAAAAAGTCGTGAATTTAAAATACTTGCTTTTTAGAAAGCGTTTAAAAAAGCACCAAGAATGCAACAGGTGACCGCACCCATTCCCAATGATCAGCCTGGTACCGTTATTGTCAGCACATATATTACTGGGCTGCTTAATTAGAGAATAGCTCATAATCCAATTCATTGATATAATGTGAATCTAAGAAGAGCCAATCCTTAGATCCACAGACAACAAAACTTTTAAAATGATGCAAATGAGCCTGAGGGGCTCCAGGTTCTATAGGTGTCACATTTTTAAGCCTTTTTTTTGTAATAACCAGGACATTAGAAGCTTAAAGAAGAGCAGATCTTTCCAGAGGGGGCACACACCAGTATGCCAGTGTGCTTGGTTTACAAACCTTCATCCTGCTGGTAGATGTCTTTTTAGGACAAAGGTGTGTTTGTTATGAGGGGATATAATGAAGACCTGTCACCTTGTAAGCTTGGGAACTATGATGTATTGTTAGTGTAGTAATGTCATGCTCATGTGACATTGCTTTGTTTGCATAGGAAGCTAATAAAGTTGGTTGTGGCTAGTCTAAACAAACTTGATGCTATTTAAGCAACCAAGTCTGTTTAAGCCTGAAGTCAGCTTCCTACAAACTAATTTCCATGCAAAATGTACATTGTATAGATAGAGATAAATAGGTGCTAGATTATTAAATACGATGTTTGGGATTAGCCATAGAAACATGAAAAGTCAAGGATTTCCCGAGCAGACCTAAGGCTGTGTTAAAAAAAGGATTAGAATTGCATTTTGAAATGCAATTCAAAGGCTGCGGGGAGGGGCTTGGCTGAATCACAGATACATGAACATTTCCAGAGGTCCCTTCCTGCCGCCTTTGAATTGTGTTTCAAAATGCAATTAAACTGCTGTTCATGAATGCAGCCTCAATCCTTGGTCTGCAACAATCCAATAGAAAAAAAAAACGGTAGCATCACTTCTGAAGTTTACTCCCTCACAGTGGAATATACAAAATAAGACTTTTAAGCACCTTTATCGTGCAGCACATGTCAAGAAAGGGTTATAAATAGAGATGAGCAAGCACTAAAATGCTCGGGTACTCGTTATTCGAGATGAACTTTTCCCGGGAGGAGTGCAATATTCTGGATGGCCGGAGGAAGCTGGGGCCCGGAAGAGCTGAGTGGCTGGTGGTTGCGGGCTTGTGCACGGCGGTGGTCACAGGGCTTGGTATCAGGAGCGGAGGCCTTGTCCACAGCCTGGCAGGTCTCCAGCAGGTGGTGTGTGCAAGAAAATAAAGGGAGAGGCTGACAGAGAAGGTTTGTCTCTGGGCAGGGCAGCCATCAGGAAATTCGGGGCCCCATACAGCAAAAGTGTCTGGGCCCCAACACACCCCAAAACCGAACAAGCCTCCTGCCCCCCGCAGTGACCTTTCACAAACAGGGTTTGAGGCCTGTTGCTACGACAAGGCACACTCTTCTGGTAGATTGCCAATAGGAGTCATACTTTTGGTCAAGTATATTTATTATAGTGCAAATATGGCATCAAAAACTAAAGCATGGTGAACAGTAAACATATAAAAGTGTTTAACAGACAACATATAACAAATATAACAAATGTGTACTGCGGCTGTAGCTCCATGTATGGCTGTGTACTGCTGCTGTAGCACCATGTATGGTTGTGTACTACCCCTGTAGCTCCATGTATGGCTGTGTACTGCCGCTGTATAAAGACTATATACTATAGAGACAGGGCCTCCCCCCCCCCCCCCCGTAGCTCCATGTATGGCTGTGTACTGCGGCTGTAGCTCCATGTATGGCTGTGTCCTGCGGCTGTAGCTCCATGTATGGCTGTGTACTGCTGCTGTAGCTCCATGTATGGCTGTGTACTGCGGCTGTAGCTCCATGTATGGCTATGTACTGCAGCTGTATAGAAATAGGGCCTCCCCTCCCACCCCAGGATATAAATAGGGCCTCATCCCCCACCCCAGGATAGAAATAGGGCCTCATACCCCACCCCAGGATAGAAATAGGGCCTCATCCCCCACCCCAGGATAGAAATAGGGCCTCATCCCCCACCCCAGGATAGAAATAGGGCCTCATCCCCAACCCCAGGATAGAAATAGGGCCTCATCCCCCACCCCAGGATAGAAAACACCCCAGGATAGAAATAGGGCCTCATCCCCCACCCCAGGATAGAAATAGGGCCTCATCCCCCACCCCAGGATAGAAATAGGGCCTCACCTCCCACCCCAGGATAGAAATAGGGCCTCACCTCCCACCCCAGGATAGAAATAGGGCCTCACTCCTGTAATATCGTGGTAGGTACCCGTATGATGCAGAAGGAACCGACACCTTTATCGTGCAGCACATGTCAAGAAAGGGTTATGAATGTACATAGAGGGCTTGCCGACATAGCTCACTCCAAACATGGTGTCATGGCCACGTGTGCCCCTGCAAACCATATCCAGGATCGCAGGCGCACCCTGGAGCCTGCCTGCTAACTTACCTCTCCCAGCTCTGGAGGCCTCCTTGCTCTCCATGGTCTTGTCCGCCCGTTCTCGTCTTTTAGGGCTCAAGATAATTGGCGCTGGCTGGCTGCCAAGATAAATTTCTGCCCCTTCCTGGGTTCCCATGCGGATCTTTGTGTCTCATAGCCTTGCCCTGTGCAATTATCCTGATTTCCTGTTGTGATCTCGATTCTGTTCCTGACCTCGCTCTTGTGCTGCCAGTCCTGACCTTCTGCTACGTCCCCGACTCCGATTCCATGCTGCCTGTCTCAACCTCCTGCCTGTTCCCGACCACGAGTTTGCCGGACGAATCTGTACTACGACTTTGCTGCCACCACAGACAAAGTCCCACCAATACGATGGTGATCCCAAGTTGTGCAGGGGGTTCATCATGCAGTGCTCTCTGCACATCAAGCTTATGCCCACGCAGTTCATCATGGAGAGGTCGAAGGTGGCCTTCATAACCAGCCTCCTATCTGGGGAAGCTCTGGCATGGGCTACACCTCTCTGGGACAGAAGAGGCTCGGTCACGGCTGACTTCACCGCGTTCCTCACAGAATTCCGATTCGTCTTCAAGGAATCAGCAGGGGAATCATTTACTGAGACTCCCCTGCTTACCCCAAGGGGACTCTTCTGTTGGTGACTACATGGTGCCTTACTTGCTGCCTTTAAAAAAGGTCTTTCCAGACCGATCAAAAACGCCTTGCTTGCACCGGACCTGCCATCTTCCCTGAGTGAGCTAATCTCCTTCGCTACTCAGATAGACATCCTTTCTCTGAGCCCCTCAAAGAGCAATGGCTTGATCAAGCGCCAGTCAAGACCCGACACCTTCCTAGCCTGGCCCTCGTTTTTCAAAATCCACCTATTT
>CM033643.1:27992275-28025679 GCA_019512145.1 Engystomops pustulosus | reverse complement strand
CCATTCGCGATCCAGTGGCGTGTTCTCTGCGCTGGATTCGGGTCCGGACGGGATTCATTAAGGTAGTTCCTCCGCCGCCCACCAGGTGGCTGCTGCGCTGAAAAGCATCGGAACGCACTGGAGTTCACCGAGCCGGGCTGAGTGAAGGTAAGTGCGCTACAGATGCTTTTCTTTAAATGCGGCGGTTTTTCCGAATCCGTCGGGTTTTCGTTCGGCCACGCCCCCGATTTCCGCCGCGTGCATGCTAGCGCCGATGCGCCACAATCCGATCGCGTGCGCCAAAATCCCGGGGCAATTCAGGGGAAATTGGTGCAAATCGGAAATATTCAGGTAACACGTTGGGAAAACGCGAATTGGGCCCTTAGTAAATGTCCGCCAAGGAGTCTGGTTGGGCATTATCAGAGCCCTACTCTGCTGTAACTTCACAGGCTGTTAAAATATTTAGGAGCACTTCCCCCTCCCACTGACTGCTGAAACTACCTCTGCTGCCTTGAGATAACCTAGATCTATGAGTAAGTGCCCTAAGTGTATCATACTTGTGATAGGTTTCCTTCAAATGCTGGTCATTTAGACATGTGAAGCTGTAAATAGAGCCTGAAAGAAAATGGCTCTACCTACCTTTCTTGTTATTTGTACTGTTTTTTTTTATTTTGTTTTTAAGAAGTACAATTTGTGCTGCGGGTAACAAGTTTCATGGAACACTGATACAGAAAAATTGCAGTGCAGACCGCACTTTCGTCGTTTTTGGGTTTTGCACAGCCTGGACAGGTATTTAGAAGGGGATTTTGTTGCACACAATCGGATTTCAGCCCAATCGCGCCGGCTTTCATGCGACAAAAATCAGGGGGCGTGCCGTCGGACGATCTGACTCATTCAGACTTAATGCAGGATTTAACTTTAAAATTGTGTCACAAAACATTCACTTACATGCACCAGGAAAAGAAGGTGAACTCTGTCAGACCTGAGCAGGAAAGTGACACATGCAGGAAATCGGGCACATGATCTAAGTCAGTGGTGGCGAACCTATGGCACGGGTGCCAGAGGTGGCACTCAGAGCCCTTTCTGTGGGCACCCAGGCCTTCACCCCAACACACACAGCGCCAATTTCAAGCAACATCCTTGGCTGCCAGGGCTACAGGAGGAACGAGAAGGTGTGAATAGAGATAGAGCTCCAGCTCTGGGAACCCTGATTGTATTCAGGGTCCCCTGCAGAGGAACAAGTTCTCCATCTTTTTATTGTATTGATGAACTCAGGACAACAACACGATTGAAACCTGTGATACAACAGAGATCAATGATTTACTGTTTACATTGTCATGTTGGCACTTTGCGACATATTAGCGGGTTTGCGTTGTATTTTGGGCACTCCATCTCCAAAAGGTTCGCCATCACTGATCTAAGTGAATCGTGGCTCAATGCATTCCAGTTGGACATTTTGGATCGGGGAACACGCCAGGTGCCCAATTGTGACGGCTTAGAGAGTCCTCCCAACACTCTGAAATCTTACACCTATTGTCACTGAGTGATAGGAGCTAAATCAGCAATAAAATTATAAAGTAAGGGGTTAAAAATTATCTTTATTGTTTAAAGATCACTAGGGGATTAAAATTTGAGAACTTTCTGTCATGGGCAAACCCCTTCAACTCCCTGTGATTGAACCCACCCAAAAAATAATGGAGACGTCAAATTTTGGAACCAAGGCAACAAGATATTGGTGCAAATGTTTTTTTTTCTCACCAATTTCCCTGCATTTGGATTTTTTCCTGCTCCCCAGTACTGTACTACATTATATGTACTACAATTAATAAAATATTTTATGTTGTACACATAAAAAAAAATTTAATTTGTTACGCAGAAAACACACACGTAGCTCTGCACACAGAAAAATAAAAAAGTTTTAGAATTTTGAAGGTGGGGAGTGAAAAATGGAAACACAAAAGCAAAAAATTGGCCAAGTCATTAAGGAGTTAATCAAAGTTGCTCTAACACAATGAACTCCCAAATGAAAGTTTTCTGCTTTCCTTTACCATGTTTTTTTTAATTGTTATTATTTTATTTTTACAGAGAAGACTTAATGATATAAGTGATATAATTGAGGCAAATTTAAACTAATTTATATACAACAGTTTTAGTTCCTTTGAAAAATTAAGATACTTGCGGTTTTCCCGCTACATATCATATTTTTCAGGCATATTTTTTAAGGTACACAAAATATCCTTTCTCAGAAATCAACGGTGCGCCTTATAGTCCAGTGCGCCTTATATATGAACCGTACTTACAGAGAACAGCTGCCTTGAACTGTGCACAGGTCTGCCACCTGCTGGTCATTCATCCTTATAATCAGGTGCGCCTTATAATCCGGTACACTTATATATGAACCTTGTTCATATTGATGGTGCGCCTTATAATCCGATGCGTCTTATAGTTCAAAAAATATGTTAAGTCCCAATTTTGCTAGACAGTGCGATTCGTTTATATCCTGTTACATCCTGTTCATTATTGGAGTGATATGTTCCTTTGAAAGCTTACAAAATTTACTGCAATACCGTAGGAGCCCTAAAATCACATTGTAGAGGTTGATGGTGATTTTCTGCTCGGTCACCTCAATAACCCCAATACCCCATTGGTGCCTATGCTACACACATTCATTGACCATTTTTCCATAGTCAGAGTTTGGTCAGAATTTTCATGAGTATTTGGAATCATAGATAACTATTATAGCTACTCTTAGTGGGATCCACTCCTGGTTTTGGCTTACAAATACTGAAGCTAAACTCTGTCCAGAATCAGGGGGAAACTTGATGGGGGGCAGATGTTGTCTTCACAACCGTGCCCAAGTTGTCTAGTGGGCCCACATGGTGTACCATTCCCATATGAGATGACTAGTACTATAAAGAAATCATTATAATTGGGAGCCTGGAACAGATTTAGCACAGGGTCCCGACAGCTTCAAGTTACGCCACTTGGTGTGTGGTGCTGCTCTGGTCCTTCTGGACCCCATCTGCCTTACACAAGGTTTTGGCCACATACTGAATCATTTCCAATTGCCACATGTTGCCATAATATTACTTCTTCTCTACTTTTTCCCTTTTGTATTATATTTCCTCATAAAGTACACGCTTAAACCATCATTTTGCTTTTTCCTAACAGAAATTTCAAAAATGTAAAAGTTGGATATGGATTTGTCATCATCTTTGGGATATCCATGATCATCTTTCACTGTTATAACGCTAGAAGACAAAGGTCGGTGAACGTAAATAAAAATATGATAAAAGGTCATTGACTAGAAGAAAACTCATAATGCTCCGAGTTTAATATTGTCTTATGGCTTCTCAGCCTTATTTGTGCATCTGCTACTAGATACTTTTGTATGGATAGAAATGGTGTTCATCCTTCTATATACAGGCGGTCCCCTACTTAAGGAAACCCGACTTACAGATGATCCCTAGTTAAAGATGGACCGCTCTGCCCACTGTAACCTCTGGTGAAGCTCTCTGGATGTTACTATAGCCCCAGACTGCAATGATCAGCTGTAAGGTGTCTGTAATGAAGATTTATTGATAATTATTGGTCCCATTACAGCAAAAAATTTTGTAACTCCAATTGTCAGTGGGGCAAAAAAAAAAAGTTTTTGTCTGGATCTACAATTATAAAATATACAGTTTTGACTTACAAATTCAACTTAAAGGGAACCTGTCACCAGGGACCTCATTTTTCACTAAAGACAGGTTGCAGAAGTTCATCACAGCTGCAGTGCAAATCTGCCTTTCTGCCTTCTCTATGCATTTGCATTACAATATACTGTAATTGTGTCCTGACAAAATCCTGGGGTAGTCACAGGGGTTGGACTTTGGTTTGGATGCATTTCAAAAAACAACATGTGCCTTGTCTGTGTTACTCCTCAGAGCTTAGACTCCACCTTTGTGCTCCTGTACAGCTCCTTCTCCTGCTCCTTCTCAGAGGTCACAGCCTGGTCAGTCTGACATCAGTGGGGGAGGGACAAGCTGTATAGGAGCACAAACATGGAGGCAAATGCTTAGAAAAGGCAGAGAGACATATTTGCACTGCAGGTATCATGGGCTTTTAGAATCTGTGTTTAGTGAAAAATGAGGTCCCTAGTGACAGGTTCCCTTTAAGAACAAACCTGTGGAACCTATCTTGTATGTAACTCGATGACTGCCTGTAATCCTAAATGATCACCTTTACCGCAGTTGCTTTATGATTTTTATGGGTAAATATATTTATTGAACAGACTGTTGTATAAAGAATTTTTACAGAAAATGCAAAGAATATAAGCAAAATACAATGAAACTCATATTGGTTGAAATGTAGCCAAAGGCTCGTTTTGATTTTGGAAATCGGCCCGGGAAGAATTGAAAGCAAAGCTTGTCCTGGTGACAATGTGATCAATGAGCGGAAGAGGGAATTATATAGTTGCGTGATCTCCTGCCATAACAGGTATATTAGCGCACAACGCCACCAGAAAAGTAACATTGTACTCTCCTCTCCCCCACATCTCCACCAACAGCTTGGTGTGGTATGCTTTCAGAGTTTTAATCTTATTTCCAAACCTCATCAGGGCGTAACTACAATGGTAGCAGCCATAGCAGTCGCTATGGGGCCCACAGTGTCAGGGGGCTCCATCATCTGATCTGACACATAAAATAATGTGGAATGAGCACCATTATATTATATACATTATATACACACCTTGTATGTGTGTGTATCTGTGATGTGTATATTCTGAATGTACATGTGGTGTATGGTGTGTATATACTATATGTGTGTGTATGTGTATCTGTGATGTTTATATGCTGTATATGTATATGGTGTGTGTATATACTGTTTTTGTGTTTATATGCTATATGTCTGTATATGGCACTGTATGTATGTGTATATGTGATGGGTATATGCTTTATATGTGTGTGTGTATGTATGAGTTTATAAATGTCTATATATATATTTATATGTATAATGTATATAAATGTGTGTGTATATTTGAGTGTAATATGTATACTTTTAAGCAGGAATGGGGCCCCATTCAAAAGTCTGCTATGGGGCCCTGCCTCTCCTAGTTACGCCCCTGAACCCCATCCATACCCACATGATATGAAATTATTAATAGAAATATTGTATATATGTACCACTGCATCTTTACTGGGTGTGTGTTAAGTGAAATAAAGGCATATGCACATGAACAGTTTCTGTAGCAGAATTTTTTGGCACAGAATTTGTAGATCATGTATCAATTTGTAGATCATGTATGTACAAACTATGCAGAGTTCAGTGGATTTACTTGTAGTAATATCACTGGATTTACTGCTAAATTACTTAATAAGAGAATACAAGACAACATGGGAGGAGAGGGCTAATACAGAGGTTGCACACTGCCAACTTTGCTGCCCAGGAATATTTCTAACAAGTAGCTTAGAATAGAAAATGCCATAACTCTGGAAAGAAAACAGATGAGCAACACAATCCGGGCATTGTTCTGTTTGTTTTTGAATAGGGGCATCACATGACAATCGGTCATCTTCCATACCCTTTTTAAAAACTGTAGGCAACCATACAAGCAGCTTACCTCACAAGAAGCTGCTGAGAAAAAGTCTGCCAGTGTTTTTGTTTATCTGTTTCCTGGCCTCAAACTATTTTTAGATCCAAATCTGTGCCATCTGACGTGCACTATGCCTGTATATATCACTTCATAATATGATTTGCTCACATTGGAAATATGCTGCTTTTCCTGTCCTTGGATTACAAACAGATGGCAGATCTGCAAATCCTATGGTGCCATGACTTGGAGAGGACACAAGCCATGTGAGGGGGTTATATACAGGAGTGGACACAAGCCATGTGAGGGGGTTATATACAGGAGAGGACGCAAGCCAGGTGAGGGGGTTATATACAGGAGAGGATACAAGCCATGTGAGGGGGTTATATACAGGAGAGGATACAAGCCATGTGAGGGGTTATATACAGGAGAGGATATAAGCCATGTGAGGGGGTTATATACAGAAGTGGATAAAAAACAATGTAAGGGGTTATATACAGGAGAGGACACAAGCCATGTGAGGGGGTTATATACAGGAGAGGGCACAAGCCATGTGAGGGGGTTATATACAGGAGAGGGCACAAGCCATGTGAGGGGGTTGTATACAGGAGAGGACACAAGCCATGTGAGGGGGTTATATACAGGAGAGGGCACAAGCCATGTGAGGGGGTTGTATACAGGAGAGGACACAAGCCATGTGAGGGGGTTATATACGGGAGGGGACACAAGCCACACGTGGTGTTAAGGATGAGGTCACACGTTGCATTTTGGTTGCGTTTTCATTTCGTTTTGAAAGACATTACAACAGCTAAGAAGAGGTGACTTGCCTAATAACATTTGCATGCACAAAACGCACATGTTAACGTATTGTTAATGCAATGTTAACATCTTGTTTACATTGCGTTTTTTAAAGGCAAATGTTAACAGTAATGTAATTAGTCAAATCACCTCTCCTCAGCTGTTGTGATGCGACCAAAATGCCACATGTGACCTCACCCCTAGAAGTAACCAATACATTTAAAAAAAAATGTGAATGCAAAGATTTATGAATTTAAAAAAAAAATACAGGTTAATGTGCAAAATTTTAAACATTTAAAGCATGTGAAATAATTCCAATGTACATGTTAAAACAGGGTCCATAAAAATAAACTTTCCTTGGCACCTGTCCTGGACTAGGTGCAGATTTGGGCATAAAAATTTGCAAAAAAAGTGATACATAAGCGAAGTTTGACGGAACTTCTGGAAAATAAAGATACATAAGGCCCTGCACAAGGTGCAAACAAAGTTGCAGTGAAAAGTCGCAATAACGACAAAAGAGGAGACAATTTTACTAGCAGAAGTAAAGATACATGTTCCCCATCATGTCTTGTAATGAATGTAACCTCAATTCAATGGTATTAAAGATTGCAGTGGAAACACCAGTTATGCCAGTTACTATACTGGGACACTGTGCTGTGTGGGCTGGTGAAACTGGGCTTGTGTATTCTTGCTACATAATGATGCCTATTTATATTACCGCCCTCATTGAGGTTAAGATGTTCTCATCTTGGTGGTGGATTGAGTCATGAGACCTGAATTACTGTACATTATATACTTTATAATATATCACACAATCATACAAAGAACATCGTGCACACACTCACCCGTCACCATTTATACAGCCGCAGACTTGTGGTCGTATCTACGTCCCCATAGTCGGCAATAGGCACATACCGGCAGTACTGCACCATACACAAGAAAAAGATAGAACATGTTCTATCTTTTTCCATCTGTCCGGCCGTGTACTGCTATCTCCAATGGAGAAGGGAGTAGTCACCCCTCCTCCTCTTCCACGCTGACGTGTGCCCGGACAAGCAAGGCTACAGTCATTTGAATGCGGCCTAAGTGTTGGTGAACTCCAGTAGTTTACCGATACTATTTTGTTCTCTATACTAAAAGTAATTGTCATAAAAAATTTATTATAAAAGAAAGAACAGACAAACAACAATATTTTCAACATACAAACAATAATATTAATTTACTGAAATGGGAATACCCCTTTAAGTTTATCTTGTTTGACCCTTCTTCAGCCTCACTGCACTATGAGGATAGAGAAGTAAAATGTACTAGCAAGGTTTTTTTTTTGCCCCAGCGAAGTTTAAAAATGTTTTGCTGTAATGGGACCAAGGATTGTCAATAAAGATTAATTTCAGAGACTTTACAGCTGATTATTACAGTCTGGGACTATAGTAAAGCATCCAGAGAGCATTACCAGAGGTCACAGTGGACAGAGGGGTCCGTCTCTAACTATGGGTCGTCTGCAAGTCTGGGGTCCTTAAGTAGGGGAACGTCTGTACTGTAGTACAGTCCTCCTAGAATCACAGTATCAAAAAAATCTGGCAAAAGGGCATAACAATATTGTTATATAAAACCTTATTAATAGCTCCGAAAAACATAAAACCTTCTAAAAACATTAAAAACACATTGAAAATACATGGTACTCGTGTAATCATCCCCAGGGTTCATAGACATTACAGGTTTTATGTACTCTATTACTAAATGAAAAGGCTTATGTAAAGCAATGGCAGTCCTGTATAACCAGTTTTCATTGTTGGTTGGAAGAAGGTTAAGCAAACTGTTCTAACCAAGACGTTAGAATCCTAATTCATTTTAATAATTCTCTTTCTTCTCCCTACAGTTATAAAATTCCTACTTTATCCTGGACACTGCAGCCCTCAGAAAAAGAATGGAGGGAGCTGCTGCAAATGGTGCACAATGTGAATGTCAGCGAAAAAAATGGCAGCCAGGGAGAAAACCACGGTTCACGTGCTTGTCAACCGATCAAGAATATCTTTTTCCTAAAAACACACAAAACAGCCAGCAGTAGCATCATGAATATTCTGTTCCGCTATGGAGAATCTCGCAACCTGGAATTTGCTTTTCCCATCAAAATACACCATTTTAACTACTCAAGTTTTTTCTCAACTCTCAGTGTTTTTGGCTTTCCTGCAAGAAAAAGACAACCTTACAATATCATGTGCCACCACATGCGCTTCTCTCTACCCCAGGTATTTAGCCTTTGGATAATGGGTGGAGATGAGCAGATCTGAACTCTCAATTCAGGTTTGGGTGTGCCCCGCGTGAAACTATGGGGCACTTTTACTAAGGGTCCGCGGACCGCATTTTCGTTGGTTTTCCCGACATTTTCCTTTTTACGCCACATTTAACTGAGGTTTTTTGCACACGACATTGAATTTTGGCACAATCGTGCCGGCTTTCACGCAACACATTTCAAATTGTGTCGCAAGACATGCACTCACATACACCGGGAAGAAGAAGGTGAACTCCGGCGGACCTCAGCGGGGAAGTGACACATGCAGGATATGGGGCGCACGATCTTGGTGAATCGCGGCAGCTCCAAATCCTCGTTGGACAACACACCTCGGGGATCGTGACGGGACAGGTAAGTAAATGTGCCCCATTGTCGGATTGGCTGTCCTGGATGATAGGTGATGGATAATACAAATAACAATAGTTAATATTGACCATGTGACCACTGGTTCACGGCTAAAGTTATATACAATATAATATAGTAGTTAGAGTTGCATCATAGAACAAGGGCTAAAATGTACTACTAGAGAATACTTACAGCTATGATATAACTGGAGCGGCGCTTGACATATGTATCGGACAGGTGTCAAACCAGGGAATTAATCGAAGCCCCGAGTGGATTGGGCGCAGGCGCATTACAGTTTTAGGGCAGTTAAAATCTTGGCCATGGTACTATGCGATAGGAAGCGAGAGACCAAACATGCATCTGGCCCACAGCCAGGGCTACTGAGCATGGAGAACAAGATTCAATTTAATACTCTGAATACTTTTCAACTCTCTGTCAAGTAATCCACCCTATCATTCTACACTTCCATGTTTGGAATGTTTAACCCCGTCCTGTCGAGGCCCTTTTTTCTTTTTTTTCTTTTTCTTTTTCGTTTTTTTCTTTTTCATTTTTCACTCCCCACCTTCAAAAATCTATAATTTTTTTATTTTCCCTTGTACAGAGCTGTGTGATAGCTTGTAGTATGCATAACAAATTACACTTCATGGTAATGGTATTTAATATTCCATGCCGTGTGCTGGGAAGCCAGAAAAAATTCCAAATGCAGTGAAATTGGTGAAAAAACGCATTTTCTTGTGTGGTTGGATTTAAAGGATTTCACTGTGCGTCTCAAATGATCTACTTTATTTTTTTGGTCGGTGCAGTCACGGGGATACCAAATTTGTATAGGTTTTATAATTTTTTATACATTTACAAGAATTAAAACCTCCTGTACAAAAAAAAAAAAATTTATTATGCCATCTTCTGCCGCTAATAAGTTTTTCATACTTCGGCGTACAGAGCTGTGGGTAGTGTCAGTTTTTGAGACTCTTAATGACGTTTTCAATGCTACCATTTTTAGGACTGTATAACCTTTTGATCACATTTTATTGAATTTTTTATAATTTTCAAAATGGCAAAAAAGTGCCATTTTCGATTTTGGGTGCTATTTTCCGTTACGGGGTTAAATGCAGTGAAAAAACATTATTATATTTTGATAGATTGGACATTTTCAGACGGGGTGATACCTAATGTGTTTATGATTTTTACTGTTTATTTATATTTATATCAGTTCTAGGGAAAGGCGGTGATTTGAATTTTTACGTTTTTTAATATAATTTTTCTAAAACTTTTTTTATTTTTGTTTATTTTATTTCACTATTTTTCAGACCCCCTTGGGTACTTTAACTGTAGGTTGATCCTACCATATATTGCCGTACTACAGTATGGCAGTTTATGGGGATTTTCCTCCTCATTCATTACCATGTGCAAATCATATATTGTAATCAATTGGTTAAAACGAGACAGCCTCAGGTCTGCAGAAGACCCAAGGCTGTCATGGCGACCGATCATCACCCTCCACCCCCCAATGACGTAATGGGGAGTGACGGTTTTCGTAATTTTTTTTTAAGCCGTCAGCATGGACGGGTTAGCACCGATCGGGGGTGTTATATTTCGGTTGCAATATGCAGCAAAGACTTACTGGCTATGGAGCAGGCTGAGCCCATGAGCCCTCTCCATGCACCCGCACCTGCACCTGACGACACATGTCGGGAAGGGATTAAAAAGCTTTTTGAAGATTTCAAAAGAGCTTAAAACTAAACTAAAGGACCAAGCTTGGCAAGATGGCCTCCTTTTGATTACCTTAGATGTAACAGCACTATATTCAAATATAGAACATGAAAAATGGATCCAGCTCAGAATGAGGATCTGAGGCTAATCCCACAACAACAAGAATTTCTTTTGAAAGGTCTACTTACTTACTTTTTCTTTTAATCACTGATGATGCCTGATGCTCCATACGAGCAGGTATGTAGAGGGTTTAGCTCATGAGCCAAACATTGCCAGACGTCATGTGACATACTAATGTACCACACATCGTTAAGGAGTTAACAAAAATTATTCCATCAAAACACTGGGATTAGGGTAGCACCAAATTTTGCCAATCTCTTCACGGGGCCTTTGAAGAGCACTACATCTATAATAACCTTATATGGCAAGAACATATCATCCATTGTAGACGATAATTTGATGAACTCTTCTACCTCTGGAAGGAAGACAGGAATTCCACGGTTTTTATATCGGTCACTACAGGGCCTTAGGTTAGGCTGAGGGGTTTCTCCATCGGGCCTATTGTAAGTTCTGCATGCTTCCGCCGCGCAGAGAAGAACAGTGACCCAGCTGTCTTATGACTGATTGGTTACGGTCCAGACGGTTTAACCCCTTAGTTCCCACAGTCAATTCTCCCTTCTTCCTCCTACCAACAGCCCATGATGCAATCCCACAGTGTTGTCTCCTCTGCTGGACAGATGGGGATTTAATGAAGGTTCCCGGGTCTGTCCTTGGTATTGCCTGGTCGGTCCAGTCCCTGGCAGGACGGAGCAGTCTGTATGGCAGCCTATGACTTACTGCTTAGGCTGACATTACTAATGCACTGCAATACATGGTTACTGCAGTGCATTAGCATGAACACGTGATCAGATGATTACTTGTTCATATACATTACAGTAGAAATAAAAAAAAGTTTTAGAAAAATAAATAAAATTCATCAAAATGTCCCAGAAGCCCCCAACACATATAAAACAATATATAATTTAAATAAATAAAAAAAGCTATTCCATCTGTCATCCGAAATGGTTACAAAACATTCCCTTCAGCTAATATAAAAGAGTAACGAAAAGCTGCTCCACAGAAAAGGGCCAAGATTCTGACCACACGGTGTAAGGAGAAGGGGTATCCTAATTTCCTGATCAAACATGCCAAATGGCCTCTGAAATACCTCAATATTTGTGTTTATAAAGAAAGGTTGAAGTGGTCTCTGAGAACTTCATTACCACCTACAAAGCACAGCACAAGGACTTCAGAGGAATCCTGGAAAAGAACTGAAACGTTTTGCTAAGTGACCCTATCCTAGAAGAAATATTAGCCAGGTAACCCGGAATGACTTACTATAGAGCCCCCATGCTAAATAACATTTACATTTACTTACCCGGTCCAGTCGCGATCCGGCGGCGCGTTCTCCGATAAGGATTCGGGTCTGCCGGGATTTACTAAGGTCCGTGCGCCCGATATCCACCAGGTGTCGCTGCTGTGCCGAGGTCCGCCGGAGTTCACCTTCTTCTTCCTGGTGTATGTGAGTGCTGATTTTTTTTGAAATTCCACAGTTTTTCCGAATCCGTCGGGTTGTCCAACGGCCACGTCCCCCGATTTCTGTTAAGTGAAAGCCAGCTCCGATACGCCAAAATCCGATTACGTGCGCCAAAATCCCGTGGCAATTCGGCACAAATCGGAAATCCTTGGGAACTCCCCATGAAAGTGAGATCTTAAATGGTTGTATAAAGTCAGAGAGACGGAGAGTCTAACACTGAAGTCAAGCTCTCCCTGCTTCTGAACACCTCCTCCCTTGTGACTGACATCCTGTGCAAGACTGAAGGAGATCTGATCAATGATGTCCTTGAATGCAGGACCATAATTACAGTGAAGGGGGTGTTCTAGGGCAGGGAAAGTTTGACTTCAGTGACTTCAGAGTCAGTTTAATCACTGAGAGTAATCAGAGCCGTGTGATATAATGAGCCGGGCACCTGTGTGACATCACAAGACCATGCACAGACATAGAAGCTTCTTATGGAAGGGCAGAAAGCAGAGATCTAGGACTGTGAGGAATTGATACCAACAGTACATTTGGAAATTGTAGAACTTTTCACTACACAAAAATATCAATTATTTACTGAAAGTAGACACCCCCTTTAATTATTGTTATTTCTATTATCCATCACCTGTCCTCCAGTACTGATTACATATACCATTATTTATTTGTATTACTTTTACTTTTTCTATATTATTCTGTGTATATATTCTATCGTATCTATTTAACTGATCCTGATGATGAGAGCGATACGTTCTTGAAACGCGCAGTTCCATGTCTACTCTGCCAATAAAATCACCTAAAGGATTGCGAACTCAGTCGATTTACTGGGGCAGCACAGAGGAATATTCTTTATTTTCCAGTCCTCCCTTGTTCATAGAGAAAAATAGATTGTAATTAATGTTCTTCAAAAGTAATAACTCAAATATGCGTCAAATCAGTTTTCATTATTCACTTTCCATTGATGGAACTGCAGATAGTAATATGTTTTTCTTTACAGGTGGAAGAGGTGATGCCCAACAATACATTTTACTTCACAATCCTGCGAAACCCAGTAACCCTAATGGAGTCATCCTTTGCCTACTTCAGGGAATCACCTTGTTTTACCAGAGCTAGAAATCTTGAAACCTTTTTATCCAACCCCAGCAGATTTTGTCAGAAGGACTTATCCAATAGTGGTTATGCTAAGAATGTCATGACCTTTGACCTAGGTTTTAACCATTTTGGACCTGATTTTCCCAAAAATATTAAACTCCTCACACAAACTGTAGATATAATATTTGATCTGGTCTTGATTACAGAATACTTTGATGAGTCTTTGGTGCTCCTCAAAGACGCGCTGTGTTGGACTTTAAATGACGTCTTATCATTTCCACTCAATGCTAGAAGTGACAGGAGCAGACGTATCCTCTCACGTGAGACCCAAGAGAGCATAAAACGTTGGAACCAGCTGGACTGGAAGTTGTATGTTTACTTTAACAACTCATTTTGGAATCGAGTGGAGAAATTTGGGAGGGAACGAATGAAGAAAGAAGTAGAGGAACTTAGAAAGAGGAGAGCACAGATTTCTAAGAAATGTCTTTATAATCAAGCAGATCCGAATCAACTAAATGATGAATCATTGATACCATATCAGTCTGGGTCAGCTAGAGTTCTTGGATACAACCTGAAGCCAGCACTAAAAAAACATGAACAAGAACTTTGTGACAGACTTGTGGTTCCTGAACTCCAGTATAGTGAGTACCTGTTCACCAAACAATTGAAAAGAGCAACCCCTTAAAGGAAATCTACCTTCGATATCAAGCATGATAAACCAGGGACACTCCCAAATCCAGCCCCCCTGACAGCTGTAATGTTCGTATATTTGTTATCCATGGCCTCCTTCCTTCTAAAATCAACTTTTATTATTATGCTAATCAGCCATAAGAGCTTTGGAACAAGTTACCTGAGCACCTCCCTGCTCTTTGTTCACAGGCTGTTACACTGTAAAGGAGCACACCTCAACTCCCCCCTGTTCCGTCCTGCACAGTCAAAGATACCCACAGTCACGGTGCCTGTATCTATGAGTAAGTGTCCCTGGTTTATCATGTTGATGGTAGATTTCCTTTAAAATATAGAGGGTACCCTTTATAGAGGGTATTAGATTGCATATAAGGCACTGAGCTAAAACATATTATACCACACAACCAGTGGTGGTTTATCTGACTGGGCGGGTGATGGTGGTGGTTGAAGGGTCTTACCTGGAATGAGGTCCATTTGCCATCAACGTGTCTGCCCTTAAGCAAAAATACAAGTGTTATGGATTACAGAAACAATGTTTATGTACAGATGAAAATATAACAAAATGAGCAGTTTTGAAATTTTCTAGGCAAGAGTGCCCGTATTGTAGAGGTAGATCATGTTGTTGAATAAAAGAGCCCTACTGACTTGGTCCTTCTACCTTTTCTCTACAGATTTCTTGTGCCTCTACTCTACTACAATTATTTATTCATTGTAATATTTGATTGAAAAAGTAAAAATTAATCAATTTTTTGTATTAAAGGGCCTTTTTAATACTAATTCTGAATTTATTTTTAAAAGTAGATAAAAGTATTCCTATCTCCCTTCCCACAAACAGCATTGCGTTCCAGAGTCATCATTATTATCTGCTCACAATTCTAACAACTCTGCTTCCTCCTTCCCCCTCTCACATATATGAGAGACACGAGACAACAAATCTCTGACAGCTCACATCTGCATGAGGGGATGGGGAGGAGGAAGTAGAGTTGTTAGAGCAGTAAGCAGATAATGATGATGACGATGACTCCGTGACTCAATGCAGTTCACTGGCAGAGAGTCAGGTATAATTATATCAACTTTTAAAAGTGAGTTGAATCAGTACTGGTACAGATTGGGATCTTGTATGAAAAAAGCTACAAGAACCTGTAATTAGGTGAAAATGTGAAGTCCTGCTGACAGGTTCCCTTTAAGTTTGTGTGTGTCTGGATCATCTGAACACTTCTCACATATCCTGGAAATAGGGATACAGAGAAGGCCAAATTTTTGACCACAATACAACATTTAAGTCACAAAATAACAATTAAGGAAATGGCTCACCCTAAGATCACTGAACAGACAATAGCATGATTAGAAATATTTAGGCAAAGCTACTAACATAGCCCTGTACACATATCCACTATGAACAGAAAGTAACTGCTTACTTCAAGTAATGCAATAAGAGGAGAATATTCTGCAAAATATATTCAGCGAGTGGGAATAGTTCCCAGAGACATATTTCGCTTAAAAGTGCACCATGTGCGCCATCTAGACACTGAGACTGTGGTAATCTTTTTACATTAGTTATCCATGGTCTCCTTCCTTTTAAAATTATTCTAATCATTCAGAACCCCCATGGGCATTGTTACCAAAGACCCTCTACGATGCCGATTCACAGGCTGTTACTCTGGCTCCCCACTGTTACTGCTCCTGCTGTAATCCCACACAGTGGGAGGGGCAAGTGCTTTGGCACAGTGTAACAGCCTGTGAAGCTACAGCACGGATGGGCTCTGGTAACTCCCCCACTTCTGTCTCATTAGCGTAATTTTCATAATAAGGAGGCCATGGATAACAAATATAAGAAGATTACCACAGTCACGTGCTCGGATCTATGAGTAAGTACCTCTGGTTTATCAACAAACTTATTACAATTACAGAACATTTTTAAATTACAAATTTCATATAAATACATCCTTATCAACATTATACTATAAAATAGCACCTTACATAAATGATATATCTTTAGCAATATATATCCCTTTTTATGTGTGGTATGTTTGCAATTTTCCTGTTTTTCCTCTGAATACACCCCACCCAAAAAAAAAACCAGAGCCTCCTTCACCATATCCCCTTCACTGACCGAGCACCAGTATTCAATAATCTGGCGCCCCCTGCAATGCTCGGGGTGGTTGCACCATCTTTTTTGGTGCACCTTTTAACATACAGGGGCACATTTACTTACCCGGTTCTTCGGAGTTCCCGAAAGTGCATTGTCCAACGACAATGCAATGTGCCGCAATTCACTAAGATCGTGCACCCAATATCCTGCATGTGTCGCTTCCTCGCTTAGGTCCGACAGAGTTCACCATCTTCCTGGTGTAGGTAAGTGCTTGGCTTGCGACACAATTTTTAAGTAAAATTCTTCGGTTTGTCCGAATCCATCAGATCGTCCAACGGCTCAACCCCCAACATGTAAGCCGGCGCTAACTAAATCCAATCGCATGCAACACAATTGTCTACTAAATACCTGTCCCAGCAGCGCCATCCCCGAAAACATCAGAAAACCCGACGGAAATGCAGCCACGGGACCCTTAGTAAATAAGTCGCCTTCGTGAATTGGGAGACAGTTCTAAACCTTTGTGTTTGTGCAGTATATTATTAATCCCTTGCGCAACAAACTTAAATCCCACTGAAAATTATAGCACGTTTCAAGCATCACTCCCTATGTACAATCTGCTCAGTCCCTCCTGCTCTATAACATACTGGGGCACATTTACTTATCCGGTCCTGTCGCAATCCCCAATTCGGATGGTCCAATTCGGATGAGGTCCAGCGCGATTCGCCAAGGCCGTGCTCCCGATATCCTACATGTGTCACTTCCCCGCTGAAGTCCGCCGGAGTTCACCTTCTTCTTCCCGGTGTATGTGAGTGCATGTCTTGCGACACAATTTGAGATGCTAAATCCTGCACATTATTCTAATCCGTAGGATCGTCCGACGGCTGGCACCCCAATTTGTGTTGTGTAAAAGCCGGCGCCGATGCGCCAAAATCTGATCGTGTGCGTCAAAAAACCCAGTTAAATGCGGCGCAAAACGGAAAAATCCTGGAAACCCGACAGAAATGCGTTCCACGGACCCTTAGTAAATGTGCCCCACTGTCTGTAGATAGGAAAAGATAGAATATAGCTTTTTGTCGTCAGATTTTTGTATTGTATATGTAGGAATAAAATCTAGTAGTAAGCAGCACATTCCTCCGGTGTATAATTATGTGCTGCATTCAGTCATGATTGAATATTGATTGTTCAGTCACATAAAGTATTGGTAATTATTGGCTGTAAATGAGATACTGGAACTAGTAAATTCTGCCTCTAGTAAATGTTAGTATATTTTAACATGTGGTGAGTATTCATTGTTATGCTGCGTCACGAGACATGTTCACCTTTAACACCTCAGTGCAATGCGGGAGGAGCATGTACTTTCCCAGAGACAAAAGGTTACGTAGAGCTTCTGGCCTAAAGGCAAAAGGATGGAGCAGAATGAGGTCATTGAAAGACTTTCATATTTCCTGCGTCATGTTTTCTTCACAGCTCTAGTCACTGACTATATGCAGACATATACGTATACAAATACATCTATGTTTCTCCAAATTCCTAAAAACTATCTATAATAGTTGGCCAGAAACAAAAATTTCCAGTCCAAT
This sequence comes from Engystomops pustulosus, assembly GCA_019512145.1. Lineage (NCBI taxonomy): Eukaryota > Metazoa > Chordata > Amphibia > Anura > Leptodactylidae > Engystomops > Engystomops pustulosus. The sequence continues at coordinate 28,007,955 of CM033643.1, read as the reverse complement.
TTCACCTATATCTTGTTAAAGAGATATGCCCATTCAAGAAAGTTCTCACATTTTAACCCCCTAGTGATGTTTACACAATAAAGATAATTTTTAACCCCTTAATTTACAATTTTATCACTCAGTGATGATCAGTGTAAGACTCCAGAGTGTGAGGGGGCCCTCCCTAAGCCGACATATTGGGCCACATTTACTTACCCGCCCGGAGGAGTTTCCGAAAGTGCATTGTCCGACAACAATGCACTTTGCCACGATTCACTAAGATCGTGCGCCCGATATCATGCATGTGTTACTTCCCCGCTCAGGTCCCCCGAAGTTCACCTTCTTCTTCCCGATGTATGCAAATGCATTGTCTCGCAACACAATTTTAATCTTAAATTCCGCGCTCAGTCCAAATCACTTACATCCCTTAAAGGAAACCTACCATTTAGATGGCAGGGGTAAGCTGTAGAGTACCGAGCACCAACTCAGGGTGAGCTTGTGCCGGTACTTACTTTCGTTAGTGTTATAAACCGCGGTATCGCGGTTTTAACACTTTTTAAACTTTAGAGCAGAAGGGGCTTCGGCGCTGCACGCGACCGTGCGTGTGCAACATCTCCGCTATTTCCTATTTAAATAGGAAGCCTCTGCTGCTCTAAGTTTAAAAAGCGTTAAAACCGCGATACCGCGGTTTATAACACTAACTAAAGTAGTACCGGCACCAGCTCACCCTGAGCTGGTGCTCGGTATCTTACAGCCCTACCCCTACTATCATCTAATGGTAGGTTTCCTTTAACTATTGTCCTGTCCAGGCAGTAGTTCTACAGCTGCTAATTACCTTAGATTTCCCCTGCATTAGCCATCTTAATGAAGTTGACAGACTCACTAGATGGATCCTAACAGGTTGAGGGCCATATTCGCAACTACTCCCTTGCCTGTACGTTGGCAGGGGTGTTGCAAATGCACTTTTGGTGAACTCCTCCAACCGGGTAAGTAAATGTGCCCCATTATGATCCCTCTAGTGCTGTAAGATGCCGTGTGCTGACAATGTGCTTAGATTATCAGGGTACAGGTTAACCTACACTTTGTTTTAGCTTCTGAACATTCTACTAGTATCTGACGCATAGAAAAAGAGAGATGGGACAGATCATAGATGGATATAAAACACTCTCAGCTCTACTAACTCACCTATAACACAAACAGAGCCAGCTTACTGCGTCTCAGTTTTGCCTCTTTTGCGCTTGTTTTAGTTTCAACAAAGTTTTATTGAATAAAAACGAAATACTGCCTTACAAAAGGTCACGGCATAACACGGCATAACCTCAACCTTTTGCACTTGTTTTGTGGCTTTTCCTGTCTTATAATTTATCTTGTCACAATTTGTCACAAATTTTTTCCCTACAACATAGATCTTATTTGTATTTTTTGCACAAAAAAGTAAATGCATGTACAATGTCCAGACTACATTTAGTTGTAAGTGCAGAGACTAAAAGTTAAAGATATTTTTGATGTCAAATAAAATAAATTATTTTCTTGCTCAAATTGGTCTCTGCCTTTTTTTATTACCGTATAATGTTTAGGATATGGAGTCTGATACTATTTTGAGATCTGCACATTATGATTGACAATATTTGCACTTAAAAAGATGATCCTGTAGAAAATGATGACTTCTTCTACTTGAGGCCATAGACTTTTTTTTGGAGAGTAATGAAAAGGGTGGGGGTTTTTTCCAAGTGCAGCTGCTCCAAGCAGGTTCGTTTTTGCAACTTTTTTTGCGCAAAGTAAAGACAGATGCTGTGCGAAGATCTGTAGCACACGCAAATATGGCGAAGAACAGGAGAAGTTGTTGTGAAGTTCTGTACCCGGTGTAGCAGAATGGTCGCCGGTGACTTCTTAGAAGCCCCTTGTTATGGCATTGCCCTAGTTATTCTTCCATGGAACATAAATGTAAATGTAGTTCTCTATTATCAGCATATGTTATAGTAATAATTTATAATAATTATAAATGATTAGAAATAGGGAATGTATTGTGTATTAGATTGTATGCTCCTAGGGGCAGGTTGTATACATCTTTTTTACAGGTTTTTCTTTAATAATTATAATATTAATGTTTAAGAAATAAAATCTAGAAATAATATTTCTTAGGGATTTAATATTACCTGGCTTCTCTTTAAAGCAATCTACCAATGAGAATGTTGTAGCAACGTGGATGCAGAAACATATCTTGTTTAATCGCTGAACTGAGGGGTTTTGCTGAAAAACAATTTTAACATTGAGAACCTTGGGAAAGCTGGATGCTGCTGGCTGCCATACAACAACACATTACATGTGGAGCTTCCTCAACTGTCAAGACAGGACTAATCAAGCTGAGCTAGATCACTCATACACAGCAGCTGGGGGCGTGTGCAGCGACTGATTACTTATGCCTGTCTGGCACAACACAGTGCAACAGAGCTTCAATATCATAATTGTATAATTGTTTCAGCAAAACCACTCAACTTAGGGATTAAACAAGATATGTTTCTGCATCAATGTAGCTACAACATTCTCAAGATATGTTTGGTTCATAATGCATGAAATCAAATGATAGGTTTCCTTTAAACAGCAACATTAAAGAGAGTGATACAGAACTACGTCAGCGTATTAGATGAATGCGCCCTCTAGTGTTCAAGTACCATAAAAATATATCTCATAGAAAAAAATGCCAGCAAATTTGTGCATTGAAGGTATCACACCTTTTAGCCCCCTCCTGGGACACAAAAGTTAATATATATAAAATAAATAGAAAAACCCTCCTTTAGTTTATTCAAACCATCATAATAAAAAAATTCCCAAATTCCCCCAAAATTTTGTATTCCTGTATTTGTGACACCACAATCTGTAAGGATAATCCATTATTAAACTCTCTTATAGACCGCTGAAAAATGAGCTTAAGAGCTTAACCTTTAATATGTAAAGATATACAACGTCCCCTGGCATTAGTATTCAGTTTGATCTCAAGTATAAGCACTGTATAGCCAAAACATAACTATTCTTCCAATAAAAGCCGATATAAGACATGGTTCCTATGGGCCAAAAATGTACTAAATGGGGACTAAGAGGCAAAATACTTCGAGGAATGATTTCCTGGAGCAGAATTATGTTTTTTTTTGCTCAGAATGAAGGTCACCCTTTAAAGCAGTGCTCCTCAAAATCCAACCCGCGACCCAAGAACGACCATGGAACACCCGATACTGGGCCGCTGCCAAAAAACCTTAAAATATAAAACTCTATACTTACCTATGGTGCTCCTTTTCTGCAGAGGTTCCAGGTTTTTTTTCCCCCACAGCCTCCTGGCAGACGGCAAGAGGCATTGGCAGCACAAATAGACGTGCCTTGCCATCTGCCGGGAGCCGTGGGGAGAAGAGGAGTGTCAGAGGTGAGTGTAGAGTTTTTTATTTTTAAGGGGGCATTGCATTTTTGAGGGGGCACTGCTTTGGACATTTTATTCATGAGTAGTGGCTGCATTTCTCATACTAGGCTTATACTCAAGTCAATAACTATCCCAGTTATTTGTAGTAAAATACAAATGTCGACATATTCTTGAGTATATGTGGTATAAAAAGGGGGCTACAAGAAAATGAGCACTATCAGGAGAAGGCTACAGAAAAGGGAGGTAGGGGGCCACAAAGGGGGCACTATAAAGGGGGCTACAGAAAAGGGAGGCGGTTATATAAAAAAGAGCACTAGAAAGGCAGGTTTCAGAAAAGGGGGGAATTTTAAATTGGGGCTTTAGGAAATGACAATATGGGTTGAGGTTAGATGTAGAGATGAGCGAACATACTCGTCCGAGCTTGATGCTCGTTCGAGCATTAGCGTACTCGAAACTGCTCGTTGCTCGGACGAATACTTCGCCCGCTCGAGTCTCTAGATCCACCAATCCTCTCCAGAAACGTAGCTGACTTAGGGCCCTTCTATACTCAAGAATGTGATGCGATGAACTCGCAACGCATGCTGCTCGGAACGCAGGGGCCGAACGCTGCACACCGGGAGTGAACTCAGCAAGCCAGTTTAGTCCCGGTGTGCAGCGTTCGGGCCGTGCGATCCAGGCAGCATGCGTTGCACGTGTGATGCAAGTTCAACACATCACACTCGCGAGTGTAGAAGGGGCCTTAAATTCTTGTGTTAATTAGTCTTTTTTATGGTCTTTTAGACATAAAAACAGATTTACAACATTTAAGAACATTTAAAATGTACATCCCATGTTTTTAAAACTGCAACACCAAGAGGGAGAAGACATGACATAAGGTTATGTGAGTCAAGAGTAGATAGCTCTTGTAGCAGATATTGCCAATGGTGACTAATTCCAATCTATTGAACAGGAAGACAAGCCAGACCAAAAGCAAATTATCTTAATTAGAGATGAGCGAACATACTCGTCCGAGCTTGATGCTCGTTCGAGCATTAGCGTACTCGAAACTGCTCGTTGCTCGGACGAATACTTCGCCCGCTCGAGAAAATGGCATCTCCCGCCGTTTTGCTTTTTGGCGGCCAGAAACAGAGCCAATCACAAGCCAGGAGACTCTGCACTCCACCCAGCATGACGTGGTACCCTTACACGTCGATAGCAGTGGTTGGCTGGCCAGATCAGGTGACCCTGGGATAGACTAGCCGCTGCCCGCGCTGCTCGGATCATTCTGTGTCTGGATGCCGCTAGGGAGAGAGCGGGAGAAGGATTTTCATAATCAGGAGGCCATGGATAACAAATATAGAAGATTACCACGTCCGTGCTCGATCTATGAGTAAGTACCTCGGTTTATCACAAACTTATTACAATACAGAACATTTTTAAATTACAAATTTCATTAAATACATCCTTATCAACATTATACTATAAAATGCACCTTACATAAATGAATATCTTAGCAATATATATCCCTTTTTATGTGTGGTATGTTTGCAATTTTCCTGTTTTCCTCTGAATACACCCCACCCAAAAAAAAAACCCGAGCTCCTCCTTCACCATATCCCCTTCACTGACCGAGCACCAGTATTCATAATCTGGCCCCCCTGCAATGCTCGGGGTGGTTGCGACCCATCTTTTTTGTGGGCACCTTTTAACTACGGGCACATTTACTTACCCGGTTCTTCGAGTTCCCGAAAGTGCATTGTCCAACGACAATGCAATGTGCCCAATTCACTAAGATCGTCCACCCAATATCCTGCATGTTTCGCTTCCTCCCATTAGGTCGCGACGAGTTCACCATCTTCCTGGTGTAGGTAAGTGCTTGGCTTGCGACACAATTTTTAAGTAAAATTCGTTCGGTTTGTCCGATCCATCAGATCGTCCACGGCTCAACCCCCAACATGTAAGCCGGCGCTAACTAATCCCATCGCATGCAACACAATTGTCACTAAATACCTGTCCCAGCAGCGCCACCCCGAAAACATCAGAAAACCCGACGGAAATGCAGCCACGGGACCTTAGTAAATAAGTCGCCTTCGTGAATGGGAGACAGTTTCTAAACCTTTGTGTTTGCAGTATATTATAATCCCTTGCGCACAAACTTAAATCCCACGAAAATTATAGCACGTTTCAAGCATCACTCCCTATGTCAATCTGTCTCAGTCCCTCCTGCTCTATAACTCTGGGGCACATTTACTTATCCGGTCCTGTCGCAACACCCCATTCGGATGGTCCAATTCGGATGAGGTCCAGCGCGATTCGCCAAGGCCGTGCTCCGATATCCTACATGTGTCACTTCCCCGCTGAGTCCGCCGAGTCACCTTCTTCTTCCGGTGGTTGTGAGTGCATGTCTTGCGACACAATTTGAGATGCTAAATCCTGCACATTCTTCTAATCCGTAGGATCGTCCGACGGCTGGCACCCCAATTGTGTTTGTAAAAGCCGGCGCCGATGCGCCAAAATCTGATCGTGTGCGTCAAAAAACCCAGTAAATGCGGCGCAAAACGGAAAAAATCCTGGAAACCCACAAAATGCGTTCCACGACCCTTAGTAAATGTCCCCCACGTTCTGTAATAGGAAAAGATAGAATATAGCTTTTGTCGTCAGATTTTTGTATTGTATATGTAGGAATAAACTAGTAGTAGCAGCACATTCCTCCGGTGTATAATTATGTGCTGCATTCAGTCATGATTGATATTTGATTGTTCAGTCACATAAGTATTGGTAATTATTGGCTGTAAATGAGATACTGGAACTAGTAAATTCTGCCTCTAGTAAATGTTAGTATATTTTAAACATGTGGTGAGTATTCATTGTTATGCTGCGTCACGAGACATGTTCACCTTAACACCTCATTCAATGCGGGGACATGTACTTTCCCAGAGACAAAGGTTACGTAGAGCTTCTGGCCTAAAGGCAAAGGATGGAGCAGAATGAGGTCATTGAAAGACTTTCAATATTTCCTGCGTCCATGTTTTCTTCACAGCTCTAGTCACTGACTATATGCAGACATATACGTATACAAATACACTATTTTCTCCCAAATTCCTAAAAAAACTATCTATAATAGTTGGCCAGAAACAAAATTTCCAGTCCAATTTCACCTATATCTTGTTAAAGAGTATGCCCATCAAGAAAGTTCTCACATTTTAACCCCCTAGTGATGTTTACACAATAAAGATAATTTTTAACCCCTAATTTACAATTTATCACTCAGTGATGATCAGTGTAAGACTCCAGGTGGTGAGGGGCACTCCCTAAGCCGACTATGTGGCCACATTTACTTACCCGCCGGAGGAGTTTCCGAAAGTGCATGTCCGACAACAATGCACTTTGCCACATTCACTAAGATCGTGCGCCCGATATCATGCATGTGTACTCACTTCCCCGCTCAGGTCCTCCGGAGTTCACCTTCTTCTTCCCGATGTATGCAAATGCATTGTCTTGCAACACAATTTTAATCTTAAATTCCGCGCTCAGTCCAAATCACTTACATCCACTTAAAGGAAACCTACCATTTAGAATGGCAGGGGTAAGCTGTAAGTACCGAGCACCAACTCAGGGTGAGCTGGTGCCGGTACTTACTTTCGTTAGTGTTAAAACCGCGGTAGCGGTTTTACACTTTTTAAACTTTAGAGCAGAAGGGTTCGGCGCTGCACGCGACCGTGCGTGTGCAACATCTCCGCTATTTCCTATTTAAATAGGAAGCCTCTGCTGCTCTAAGTTTAAAAAGCGTTAAAACCGCGATACCGCGGTTTATAACACTAACTAAAGTAAGTACCGGCACCAGCTCACCCTGATGCTGGTGCTCGGTACTTACAGCCTACCCCTACCATTCTAAATGGTAGGTTTCCTTTAACTATTGCCTGTCCAGGCAGATTCTACAGCTGCTAATTACCTTAGATTTCCCTGCATTAGCCCTTAATGAGTTGATCAGACTCACTAGATGGATCCTAACAGGTTGAGGGCCATATTCGCAAACTACTCCCTTTGCCTGTACGTTGGCAGGGGTGTTGCAAATGGCACTTTTGGTGAACTCCTCCAACCGGGTAAGTAAATGTGCCCCATTATGATCCCTCTAGTGCTTTAAGATGCCGTGTGCTGACAATGTGCTTAGATTATCAGGGTACAGGTTAACCTACACTTTGTTTTAGCTTCTGAACATCTACTAGTATCTGACCATAGAAAAGAAGATGGACAGATCATAGATGGATATAAAACACTCTCAGCTCTACTAACTCACCTATAACACAAACAGAGCCAGCTTACTGCGTCTCAGTTTTGCCTCTTTTGCCTTGTTTTAGTTCAACAAAGTTTTATTGATAAAAACGAATACTGCATTACAAAAGGTCACGGCATAACACGGCATAACCTCAATCTTTTGCACTTCCAAATCCTTTGTGCTTAATTTGTCACAAATTTTTTCCCTACAACATTGATCTTATTTGTATTTTTGCACAAAAAAGTAAATGCATGTACAATGTCCAGACTACATTTAGTTGTAAGTGCAGAGACTAAAAGTTAAAGATATTTTTGATGTAAAATAAATTATTTTCTTGCTCAAATTGGTCTCTGCCTTTTTTATTACCGTATAATGTTTAGGATATGGAGTCTGATACTATTTTGAGATCTGCACATTAAGACAATATTAGCACTTAAAAAGATGATCCTATAGAAAATGATGACGTCTTCTACTTGGGGCCATAACTTTTTTGACAGTAATGAAAAGGGTGGGGGTTTTTTCCCAAGTGCAGCTGCTCCAAGCAGGTTCGTTTTTGCAACTTTTTTGCGCAAAGTAAAGACAATGCTGTGCGAAGATCTGTAGCACACGCAAATATGGCGAAGAACAGGAGAAGTTTTGTAAGTTCTGTACCCGGTGTAGCAGAATGGTCCCGCCGGTGATTCTCTTAGAAGCCCCTTGTTATGGATTGCCCTAGTTATTCTTCCATGGAACATAAATGTAATGTAGTTCTCTTTATCAGCATGTATTTTATGTAATAATTTATAATAATTATAAATGATTAGAAATAGGGAATGTTATGTGTATTAGATTGTATGCTCCTAGGGGCAGGTTGATACTCTTTTTACAGGTTTTCTTTATAATTATAATATTAATGTTTAAGAAATAAAATCTAGAAATAATATTTCTTAGGGATTTAATATTACCTGGCTTCTCTTTAAAAGCAATCTACCAATGAGAATGTTGTAGCAACGTGGATGCAGAAACATATCTTGTTTAATCGCTAACTGAGGGTTTTGCTGAAAAACAATTTTAACATTGAGAACCTGGGAAAGCTGGATGCTGCTGCTGCCAAAACAACAACACATTACATGTGGAGCTTCCTGAACTGTCAAGACAGGACTAATCAAGCTGAGCTAGATCACTCATACACAGCAGCTGGGGGCGTGTGGCAGCGATGATTACTTATGCCGTCTGGCAAACACAGTGCAACAGAGCTTCAATATCATAATTGTATAATTGTTTCAGCAAAACCACTCAACTTAGGGATTAAACAAGATATGTTTCTGCATCAATGTAGCTACAACATTCTCAAGAATGTTGGTCATAATGCAAAAAATCAAATGATAGGTTTCCTAAACAGCAACATTAAAGAGAGTGAATACAGAACTACGTCAGCGTATTAGATGAAGCGCCCTCTAGTGTTCAAGTACCATAAAATATTCTCATAGAAAAAATGCCAGCAAATTTGTGCATTGAAGGTATCACACCTTTTAGCCCCTCCTGGGACACAAAAGTTAATATATATAAAATAAATAGAAAAACCCTCTCCTTTAGTTTATTCAAACATAATATAAAAAAATTCCCAAATTCCCCCAAAATTTGTATTCCTATTTGTGACACCACATCTGTAAGGAATATCCATTATTAAACTCTCTTATAGACCGCTGAAAAATGAGCTTAAGAGCTTAACCTTTAATATGTAAAGATATACAACGTCCCCTGGCATTAGTATTCAGTTTTTGATCTCAGTAATAAGCACTGTATAGCCAAAACATAACTATTCTTCCAATAAAAGCCGATATAAGACATGGTTCCTATGGGCCAAAAATGTACTAAATGGGGACTAAGAGGCAAAATACTTCGAGGAATGATTTCCTGGAGCAGAATTATGTTTTTTTTTGCTCAGAATGAAGGTCACCCTTTAAAGCAGTGCTCCTCAAAATCCAACCCGCGACCCAGAACGACCATGGAACACCCGATACTGGGCCGCTGCCAAAAAACCTTAAAATATAAAACTCTATACTTACCTATGGTGCTCCTTTCTGCAGAGGTTCCAGGTTTTTTTTCCCCCACAGCCTCCTGGCAGACGGCAGAGGCATTGGCAGCACAAATAGACGTGCCTTGCCATCTGCCGGGAGCCGTGGGGAGAAGAGGAGTGTCAAGAGGTGAGTGTAGAGTTTTTTATTTTTTAGGGGGCATTGCATTTTGAGGGGGCACTGCTTTGGACATTTTATTCATGTAGTGGCTGCATTTCTCATACTAGGCTATACTCAATTCAATAACTATCCCAGTTATTGTAGTAAAATACAATGTCGACATATTCTTGAGTATATGTGGTATAAAAAGGGGGCTACAGGAAATGGAGCACTATGAGGAGAAGGCTACAGAAAAGGGAGGTAGGGGGCTACAAAGGGGGTACTATAAAGGGGGCTACAGTAACGGGAGGCGGTTATATAAAAAAGAGCACTAGAAAGGCAGTTTCAGAAAAGGGGGGGAATTTAAATTGGGGCTTTAGGAAATGACAATATGGGTTGAGGTTAGATGTAGAGATGAGCGAACTACCGTCCGAGCTTGATGCTCGTTCGAGCATTAGCGTACTCGAAACTGCTCGTTGCTCGACGAATACTTCGCCCGCTCGAGAAAATGGCAGCTCCCCCGCCGTTTGCTTTTTGCGGCCAGAAACAGAGCCAATCACAAGCCAGGAGACTCTGCACTCCACCCAGCATGACGTGGTACCCTTACACGTCCCATAGCAATTTGGTTGGCTGGCCACGATCAGGTGGACCCGGGATAGACTAGCCGCTGCCCGCGCTGCTCGGATCATTCTGTGTCTGGATGCCGCTAGGGAGAGAGCTGCTGCTGGTCAGGGAAAGCGTTAGGGTGTTCTATTAGAATAGTGTTAGGCAGGAGTGATTCTACAAGAACCCAACAGCCCTTCTTAGGGCTACAATAACGTTATACTTTTTTTTTTTTTATTTGCTTGTGGCTGGGCTTACTGGCACTAGTAGTGCAGCTAGTACCATATTGTGAGGAATTTGCAGGGGGACTTGCTACCGTTGTGTTTAGCTCTTAGTGACACACTTATCCACCTCAAACACCAAAGTGGGACAATTTATTAGGGGTTTGAGTAGAATTAGGCAGTCTGCTGATTTTTTTTTAGCTGTATTTCATTTTATAGCTCAAACTCATCTTGCAAAGCAGTGTGCTTTCATTGTAGGCTACAAAATAGCCATAGGAGAACCCCAACGGCTTACTTAGGCCTACAATAGCGTTATATTTTCCTTTTTTTTGTTTGCTTGTAGCTGGGCTTGCTGGCACTAGTAGTGCAGCTAGTACCATACTGTGAGGAATTTGCTGGGTGACCTGCGACCGTTGTGTTTAGCTCTTAGTGACACGCATATCCACCTCCAACACCGAAGTGGGACAATTTATTAGGGGTTTGAGTAGAATTAGGCAGAGTCTGCTGATTTTTTTTTTTTTTTTACCTCTTATTTCATTTTATAGCTCAAACTCATCTTGCAAAGCACAAAATCCAGTTGTGTGCTGTCAGGTAGGTAGAAAACTCACATAGCAATAGGATAGCATCGTTTTGTTAAAAAAAAATAAAAAACTAAAAAAAATAAAACACATTTTTTTTTCAAGTTTACACTTTAATTTGGAAAATGTTTAACCCGAGGGCTAGGGGTAGAGGACGAGGGCGTGGGCGTCCAACTACTGCAGGGGTCGAGGCCGTGGTCCTGGGCGGGGGAGACACACCTGCTGATGGGGAGATGGGCACGCGCGCAGAAGGGTACACTCCCTAGGTTCATCATGTCTCAAGTTACTGGGACTCTGGTAGAGTCCACTGTGAGGCCAGACTGGCAGAGAACAGTGCGAAGAGGTGATGTCGTGGATTGCGGACAATGCTTCTAGCCATTTGTCCACCAGTCAGTCTTCCACGCAGTCCACCCATGTCACCGAAATCGGCACTCCTCCAGCTCCTCCACCTCCTCCACCTCAGCCTCCTTCCCCCCAGTCTGCCCCCTCCCAGCAAAATTTGGCATTTGAACCGGCATACTCTGAGGAACTGTTTTCTGGACCCTTCCCACAGTCACAAACCACTTGTCCTGCTGCTGCTGAGCTATTTTCCGATGCCCAGGTTTTCCACCAGTCATAGTCTGTGGGTGATGATGACATTATTCACGTAGTGGAAGAAGTGTGTAAAGAGGTGTCGGACGATGAGGAGACACGGTTGTCAGACAGTGGTGAAGTTGTTGTCAGGACAGGAAGTCCGAGGGGGGAGCAGACTGAGGGATCGGAGGATGATGAGGTGACAGACCCAAGCTGGGTTGATAGGCCGGGTGAACACAGTGCTTCTGAGATGGAGGCGAGTCCTATAGCAGAACAGGTTGGAAGAGGCAGTGGTGGGGCCAGACGGAGAGGCAGGGCCAGAGCTGGTGCATCAGCGCCAAATGTTGCCCGTAGTCAAGCTCCCGTGGCGAGGGCTAGATTTTCAGAAGTCTGGAGGTTCTTTAAAGAAACACCGGATGACCGACGGACTGTGGTGTGCAACCTTTGCCAAACCAGGATCAGCAGGGGTTCCACCACTACTAGCTTAACTACCACCAGTATGCGCAGGCATATGAATGCTAAACACCCCACTCAATGGCACCAAGCCCGTTCACCTCCGGCCGGGCACACCACTGCTCCTTCCCCTGTGTCATCTGCTAGTCAGCCCCCTGCCCAGGACCCCGGCCCAAACACCTCCCGTGCGAAAACCCCATCTTCGCCTCCACGATCCTCCACAGCATCCACCAGCGTTCAGCTCTCCATACCCCAGACGCTGGAGCGCAAAAGGAGGTATAGCGCAACCCACCCACACGCCCAAGCCCTCAACGTCCACATCTCCAAGTTGCTTAGCCTGGAGATGCTGCCCTATAGGCTGGTAGAGACCGAGGCCTTTCGAAACCTCATGGCGGCGGCCGCCCCTCGGTATTCGGTCCCCAGCCGCCACTACTTTTCCCGATGTGCCGTCCCAGCCCTGCACAAGCACGTGTCAGAGAACATCCTCCGTGCCCTGACCAACGCCGTTTCTGACAAGGTCCACCTGACCACGGACACGTGGACGAGTGCTGCCGGGCAGGGCCACTATATATCGCTGACGGCACATTGGGTTAACTTGGTGGAGGCTGGGACCGAGTCTGACCCTGGGGCTGGTCATATACTGCCGACGCCGAGGATTGCGGGGCCTACCTCGGTCCAGGTCTCAAAGGCCTACTATGCCTCCTCCTCCTCCCACCCCTCCTCCTCTGAATTACCATCCGTGGGCATGGCGCCATCAGTCGGTAGCTCTAGGCACAGCACAGTGCCTATTCAGGCAACTCTAAGCGACAGCAGCGGTGCATAACTGCTGAGCCTAGGCGATAAAGCACAAAACCGCCCAAGAGTTATTACAGGGCATCACGCGCAGACTGATCTTTGGCTGGCACCGATCGCTGAACCTGAACCAGGCATGGTTGTGTGTGACAACGGCCGTAACCTGGTGGCAGCTCCTGCAACTCGGCAACTGACACATGTGCCTGCTGGCCCATGTTTAAATCTCTCTAGTTCAGCGTGTTTCCTAGAACATACCCAATCTGTCTGATTTGCTCACGAAGGTGGCCGCCTCTGTGCCATTTCAGGAAGTCCAGCACAGATGCTGCCACTCTCAGGGCAGCAGCGCCGCCTCCAACTGCCCGCTCACGACGCTGTTGTGCGACGTGCCCACGAGGTGGAATTCAACACTAACCAGGTTATCCAGATTTAACCAGCAGCGCAAGAGCGATTGTAGCTGCCAGATGTCAACTCCACCAGAACTGGTAGTCGGTCAGTCAGCTCCTCCTCAAGTCTACAATGAGGAGTGGACGGTGATGTCTGAATATCGTCAGGTGCTGAGTAACTTTGAGGAGTCAACACAGATGGTCAGTGGTGATGCCGCCATCAGCCTCACCATCCCGCTGCTTGGCCTGTTGAAAAACCTCTTGGTCAGCTGAAGTCGGAAAGCTTTTGCTCGTCACAAGAGACGGGAAGAAGATCCCTTGTTGATACCAGCCAAGCACCCTTAGGTCGTTTCTCAGCGCATATCGGAGGAGGTGGAGGAGGATGAGGAGGAAGAGAGGAGAATGTTGCGAGACAGAAGAGGGGACCATTGTTTCAGTCCTTCATGTTCAGCTGTGTATGGGCAGAGAAGAAGGAGTTGAGGAGTTGGAGGAGAGGAAATGGACAGTCAGGAGCCGTGAGGGATTCACTTCTTGCGTCGTTGGGACTCTGTGCCGCATATGGCAGATTTTGCCTGCTACGAGAAGCTGTTCCTTATCCCGCTGTATGACCCTGCCACTCGCGTTCACAAAGAACTTTATTCTCCAGTCCACTCACCCACGCCTCCTCCACGCGATTTACTTGTTATAATCCCGTCAGTTGAGGTCGACTCACGCGCACGTCTCTCCTGAAGTCCCGTGCCGCTCACTCTCCGTATCACTTCTCTCGTCCTGGCAGCCCCACGCACAAGCATAAATCTTTTCCACTCTCACCTCATCCCGTGATTAGGAAAGGAGTGTAGAATGCATGATACCAACAGGCCCCTTGTGCACACTAAACAGTATTTCCTTTCTGGACAGAAGCACAAAAGCGCAGCGCAGATGTGCGGACTTCTTTCGGCGACAAGTAGCGAGGGAGAGTAGGCGACCAGGCAGCTTGTCCAGCACTGGCAGGGGTACGCTTTACAAGGCCTTTGCCAGTTTTATGTCACCCCAGCAAGACACTGTCACCTGTCCCCAGTCTCGGCAGAGTAGGGCTGATCTTTACAGAAAGATGGTGAGGGAGTACGTAGCTGACCATACCATCGTCCTAAATGATCACACAGCTCCCTACAACTACTGGGTTTCAAAGCTGGACATGTGGCACGAACTGGCGCTGTACGCCTTGGAGGTTCTTGCCTGCCCTGCCGCTAGCATGTTGTCCGAGCGGGTTTTCAGTGCAGCTGGTGGCATCATCACCAATAAGCGTACACGCCTGTCGACTGACAGCGCTGACAGGCTGACGCTTATCAAGATGAATAAAGCCTGGATTTCTCCGCATTTCCATTCTCCACCAGGTGAAAGAAGCTGAACCTGAATAATGTATGCACTCCTCCTCCTCATTGTCCTCCTTCTCCTCCTCTTTGTACACTAAAGCAGAGGAAACTGGCTATTTTTTTGCCAGGGCCAACTGGCTCTGGCTATAGTACTCTATGTATTTAATTTTTCTGGAGGGCCAACTACCCTGTCCTCTGTTTTAAACAATTTTGGGAGTGCCACATACAGGCACTCAATCTATGTAATTTTTCTGGAGGACTAGCTACCTGCTCCTCTGGTTTGAAAACTTTTTTGGACTGCCACATACAGGCACTCAATTTATTTAATCTTTTTGGAGGACCAGCTACCTGCTCCTCTGCTTTGAAAACTTTTTTGGACTGCCACATACAGGCACTCAATCTATGTAATTTTTCTGGAGGACCAGCTACCTGCTCCTCTGGTTTGAAAACTTTTTTGGACTGCCACATACAGGCACTCAATCTATGTAATTTTTCTGGAGGACCAGCTACCTGCTCCTCTGGTTTGAAAACTTTTTTGGACTGCCACATACAGGCACTATCCAAATTAAATTGTCTCCATAGCAGCCTCCACACGTCGTCTTTTTAGCTGCCTTCACACGTTGTCTCCATTGCTACCTCCACACGTCATCGCCATAGCTGCCTCCAAAAGTAGTCCATATAGCTGCCTCCATACATGGTCCCCTTATCAAACGAGCTGTGTCAGGCATAATTTTGGATTGTTTTCATGGCTTCCATGTTAACTTTGTCGCCACCCTGCTGTGTAATCCACAAAATATACTGGCAAACTTTTATCATTTACCAATATTATTTCAGCGCTTCTTGCGCATCTGTTTACATTCCCCTCACCCGCCAGAACCCAAACTTATAAGAACGCTACTACACTTGATCTTATACAAAAGGTTCTT